>SJYC01025054.1:0-47882 GCA_006408675.1 Madoqua kirkii | reverse complement strand
ATGCCCCCGCTGGGTGAAACCTTGCACAGACCCTGTAACCTCAAGTCACCAGTTTCTGATTCAGTCTGAGGTAAGGGTGCCTGATTGTTCCTTAGCAGTGCTTTGGGTTCAGAGGATGTCATGAAAGCAAGGATGCAGCAATTTCAACTACAATAGTGGGAGGAGGATCCTATCTGTTATAAAATTCATCAAAGTAACACAAGTGTTGGATATCTTATGTCCAAAAACTATAAAAAAATCCACCAGAGACACAAAATTACATTTTGCTATAGTAACGACTAGTAAAACTATTATCACTGGAGAAGGGCTGGAAGGAATTCAGTCCTGGGTTCACACACTGAATAATACTTAGGTTTGTACATTGAAGTTTGGGTGAGTTATTTCCTCTTTACCAATATTGTATATTTTTTCTAGATGCTATTAAAATATACAAAATTTGGGGGGGGTGTTTTTCTTTTCTGTTGAGTGAAACATTAATTTTCTCATGTCAGCATGTGGTCTTTTTTGGAATATGAATATACCTTCCCTTATAGCACCTTAAGTAGATCTCAGTAGATATTAAGCATTTAATAAATATTTGATAAGTGATACAGAAAGAGACAATCAGTTTAACTGATGTGTGCCTCAATGGCTGTGGGCTACCTTGTTTTTATGCCTAAAATTCTATTTGAAATGCTCCCAGGATGATTAGTTTAATCCAGCAGTAATTACTTTGGATAAATGAATAATGACCCTATTTTTTTTAACCTATCATTATAAACTGAATGCCTGTGTCTCCCCAAAATTCACATGTTTAAATCCTAATTCTCAAAGTGATGGCAGTAGGAAGTGGGACTTTGGTGAGGTACTTAGGTTTAAATGAGGGCATGAGGGTGAGGTCTCTAATGGGATTGGCTCCCTAATAAGAAGAGAGGAAGATACCAGCCTGTAGTTTCTTCTGTGTGTAAAGATGCAGCAAGAAGGCAGCCATCTATAAGTCAGTAAGGGACTTTTCAATAGGAACTGAATCTGCCAGCCCCAAGTCTTAGGTTTCTTAGACTTCATAAATGTGAGAAATTAACGCTGCTTAAGTCACCTAGTCTACAGGATTTCATTATAGCAACCCAAGCTAAGACACCTATATATGTATATTTTATACTATTAAGGTTTGTTGTTGTTGCTTTAAACAAACAAACAAGAAAACAACTTAGGTCCACTTCATATGCTATAAAAATGTTCCTGAAAGTCAAGAGAAAGAAAAAAAGTAATATAAAGCAACGTTTTTCTATTATCAGTAAAAAGATATGTTCAGATGCTGTTCAAAATATTTAAAAGGACATCTCTCCCCTTGAGGAAGGTGCACTGAAGTGTGGGTTTGGAGAAAGACAGCAAAGTGAAGGGGTGTATTACATAAAGAAGTTTTTAAGTCTGGAAGTGGTCCAGTGGATACATGTCAGAAGTATAAACACTAGAAATATAAGAATTTGGTTCTCACTGCCAAAGTGATCAATTATCCCACATGATATTCACTCACCTAGAATATCAGTCAACCAAATTCATCTATACATTGATGACCAAACATAAGTACCCATATATTAAATGAGAGATAGTTAGAAATTGTTAGGTAGTCAATGTAGAGTCAATGTTGGCCTCAGTTCTTTTTCTAATTTCAATTTCAACTTATTCCCTCACATAAATGTTTTGCTCCATTATCCTAAAGCTGTATTTGTTGCTCCAGTTTCTAGGCTTTCAGAGGACTGCCTGCCTGGTCTGGAGGGTCATAAAACATTCAGACTCTGCACAAGACAATCATTAACTGCTGTTCAGTGTATGAAGGAGAAAAACTCCAGGTGGACCATTAACTCTTAAACATACATTTGGCCCTTAAATAATGGTCTGGGGTCATGAGAAAGGGTTGGGGGTGGTTGCAATGTCTCCAGAAACTGAGAAACTGGGAACCAAAAGAAAGCCATAAAAAGGATAAACCGAACATTGCAATTTTTAAACTGATTGGTCAGAAATTACATGTATTTGGTATGAGACCAACCAAAGACAAACAGATCAAGTCTAATAAAAATATAAATATCTGTTATTCCCATCTTTGGGGCTCTTCACCCATTCTGTGTCTATGCTGAGAGCTCTGTATCTCTATCCTTTAAAATAAACTTTGCCTGTGTGAGTGTTTTCGAGTTTGCGGAGTTCATTTCTTGGTTCTTTGAACAGAACTCGATTTTCCCATTTCAAGAGAAACAAGGTTTGAACACAATCTTCTCTGCCTGAGTCCAAAGCAAACTTATCCCTTTCACCATCTCAAATAACAGTGTGGTTCACTCTTGTAAGAGGTGACATGGGGTTTTTAATCCAGGTATTTTGAACTCAGAGTCTCACTAATATTACTCAAGGACTGGAGAAAAATCACATCCATTGAAACACAATCACCCTTTTTCAGACTTAAAGTATTAAAATGTAATAAGGTGAGAGAAGGGCCACTAGAGAAGGGATGGAAACAAATAATACAATTGGGACACCAAGGAGTAACATTTTCATCAAAGAGAAGGCCAACCAGTGGCTTCATTGGCAGTTCCAAACCTATGTCTAAGACTTGCCCAGGCAAGAGATTACTAGCAAATTATATCCAAAACTCAATCAAAGCAACGCATCAAAAGTACATAATTTTATTTATCAGGATATAAAATCTTCATCAAAATATAAAATCTCATCTTCATAGAAATGGCAGATTCTCTTATTTAACATTCTGAATAATTATAGATTCTTAACAGGATCTGGTTATTTTCTAGAAGACACCTGATGATAGAAGTGCCCTAGGAAATCCAGGTCCTTTCCTGTGTGTGTGTTGGGGGGGAGGGGAGAGGTGTTGAAGTCATTAGGCAACTAACTAGGGTGAGATCACATTTTAAACTATATACTGCGGAGGCCATCTGCCTCTCTCTGTACTATCTATAGCCCTGTCACTCAGTCATGTCTGACTCTTTGCGACCTTATGGACTGTAGCCTACCAGGCTCCTCTGTCCATGGGATTTTCCATGTAATAGTACTGGAGTCCTTTCCATTTCCTTCTCCAGAGGATCTTCCCAACCCAGGGATCAAACCTGGGTCTCCCACATTGTAGACAGACGCTTTACCATCTGAGCCACCAGGGAAGTCCCTGTGTACTATCTAGAGATGCTAAATTCTATATCTATATATTGAAAATAGCTAACAAGAGA
This sequence comes from Madoqua kirkii, assembly GCA_006408675.1. NCBI lineage: Eukaryota > Metazoa > Chordata > Mammalia > Artiodactyla > Bovidae > Madoqua > Madoqua kirkii. The sequence continues at coordinate 44,676 of SJYC01025054.1, read as the reverse complement.
ACTTAAACATCTTCCTCAAAAATGTCATCAGGGATTCAGATATGTCACAGCCATCTAATTTAGTCATCCCATAGGACATTGATCTAGCATGGTACACTTTGCACTGTATTTAATTTCTTGTCATCTCTCCAGCACCAGCTCATTTCATCTTCACAATGCTTTTAACTATCATGCACCTAAAAATTAAATTTTATAAATTACCCTGAGTTCATAATGACAGTCTTATGTACCAAACCTAATTGCAAAGTATTATATTGAAGATTCTGCCTGGAGTCTGTTTCACAATTATACTGTTGCCTTTTTTTCATCATTTCAAATCCCATACACTATACAAGCTCAATTAAAAGTTTCTCTTCCACCACCAGGAAGAACCCTGTCCTCTAAACTCTCATAGTCCTTTGTTTTTCTTTTTCTACATTATTAATAATCTGCCTCATTTAGAGTTACTTACTTATAAATATCTCATCTCCCCTATAAACTGTAACCTCCTTAAAAAGCATTGAGTTGCAGTCATCTTTTTGAACTCCCCTGTGTCTAGACCAATGTATATAAAACTAATTCAATCATTCCTGATAAATAAAATTATGTTAAAAAAAACACAGTAATTTAGCAACAAACTGGGTACAGAGAATTAGAGAAAAGCAATTTGGAATGAATATAAAAAGCATGAACTTTATTATGAAACACTTCTGCAACTTGGTGGTGGTGGTTTAGTTGCTAAGTCAAGTCTGACTCTTCTGGCCCTATGGACTGTAACCTGCCAGGCTCCCCTGTCCAGGGGATTCTCCAGGCAAGAATACTGGAGTGGGTTGCCATTTTCTTCTCCAGGGGACCTTCCTGACCCAGGAAATGAACCTGGATCTCCTGCATTGCAAGCAGATTCTTTACCAACTGAACTCAACTTACTAACTGTGAGAATTTGCTAAAAGAATTTAAATATTCTAGGTCTTGGTTTTTTTAAACCTATACAATGAAGATATTTCTGGGACATGCATCATAGAGTTTTTATCAGAATTTAATTAGATGATCCTTTTTAAGCACTTCATTGTAGTAAATGGCTAACAAATGTTGCTACTATTTCTCAGTTTAGAAAGTACCAAGACATACAAGATATATATTTTTTTCTGTTTCTCTCTCCCTTTCTCTCACTCTCAAAATATGGGCTTCCAAGGTGGTTCAGTGGTAAAGAATCTGCCTGCTAATGAAAGAGATGCAGGTTTGATCTCTGAGTCTGGAAGATCCCCTGATAATGGAAATGGCAACCCACTCTCATTTTCTTGCCCGGAAAATCCCATGGACAGAGGAACCTGGCAGGCTACAATCCATGAAGTTGTAAAGAGTCAGAAATGACTGAGAACACACACCACCATCAATAAAAATAGCATAGTGTTACCAAAGGATAAATTATCACTTGTATTTTACCATTCCTTGACTGAAAACATCTACCTGGAAGTTACTGTCAAAAAAAAAAAAAAAGAAAGAAAAATCCAGGCTTAACTGAGGCAAAAATTTTTTCAAGATGACTGTTGCAGTAGAGCATTCTTTGCTCCAACCTCAGAATCTGTGTTTCAGAATCAAGTGGAAAAGGCTTTTATTTTATAAGAGAGGTAAAGCAGAGTGGACAGAAACATCACTGGGAAAGGGAGCAACTACTGGGGACCAGCAAACAGCATGATTATGGTGGTTCAACAGGAAATATTCTTCCCTCTTGTGGATTGATTCTTGAAATGGGCCATTAAGAGGGCAGAGGAGAGCAGTGGGGGTATTCAGTACCCTCAGTTCAGTTCAGTTGTTCAGTTGTTTCAGACTCTTTTGACACCATGGACTGCGACATGCCAGGCTTCTCTGTCCATCAGCAACTACCAAAGCATGCTCAAACTCATGTCCATCAAGTCAGTGATGCCATCCAACCATCTCATCCTTTGTCATCCCTTTCTCCTCCTGCCTTCTATCTTTCCAGCATCAGGGTCTTTTCCAGTGAGTCAGTTCTTTCCAATAGGTGGCCAAAGTACTGGAGCTTCAGCTTTAGCATCAGTCCTCCCAACGAATATTCAGCACTGATTTTCATTAGGATTGACTGGTTTGATCTCCTTGCTGTACAAGAGCTTTGGAGAGTCTTGGACTCTCAAGAGTCCAACACCACAGTTCAAAAGCATCAGTTCTTCAGTGCTCATCTTTCTTTATGGTCCAATGCTCACATCCATACAGGACTACTGGAAAAACCATAGCTTTGACTAGATGGACATTTGTCAGGAAAGTAATATCTCTGCTTTTTAATACACTGTCTAGGTTGGTCATAGCTTTTGTTCCAATAAGCAAACATCTTTTAATTTCATGGCTACAGCCATCATGTGCAGTGATTTTGTAGCTCAAGGAAAGAAAATCTCTCACTGTTTTCATTGTTTCCCCATCTATTTGCCATGAAGTGATGGGACCAGATGCCATGATCTTACTTTTCTGTAAGTTGAGTTTTAAGCCAGGTTTTACACTCTTCTTTCACTTTCATCAAGAGGCTGTTTAGTTCTTCTTTGTCTCCTACATTAGGGTGGTGTCATCTGCATATATGAGGTTACTGATATTTCTCCCTGCAATCCTGATTCCAGCTTTGCTTCATCCAGCCCAGCATTTCTCATGATATACTCTGCATATAAGTTAAATAAGCAAAGTGACAGTATACAGCCTTGACATACTCCTTTCAAAATAAGGAATCAGTCCATTTTTCCTTGTCTGGTTCTAACTGTTTCTTCTTGACCTGTATACAGATTTCTCAGGAGGTATGTCAAGTGGTCTGGTATTCCTGTCTCTAAGAACTTTCCAGTTTGTTGTGATCCACACAGTCAAAAATGATCCACAAGGTCATTGGAAAAGACCCCGATGCTGGAAAAGATTGAAAGCAAGAGGAGAAGGGGACAACAGAGGATGAGATGGTTGGATGGCATCACTGACTCAATGGACATGAATTTGAGCAAGCTCCATGAGTTGCTAATGGACAGGGAAGCTTGGCATGCTGCAGTTTGTGGGGTTAAAAGGGTTGGACACGACTGAGTGACTGAATTGAAATGAACACAGTCAAATATTTTGGCATAGACAATAAAGCAGAAGTAGATTTTTTTTTTCTGGAGCCCTCTTGCTTTTTCTATGATTCAACAGATGTTGGCAATTTGATCTCTGGTTCCTCTGACTTTTCTAAATCCAGCTTGAACAACTGGAAGTTCACAGTTCAAGTACTGTTGAAGTCTTGCTAGGAGAATTTTAAGAATTCCTTTGCCAGTGTATGAGATGAGTGCAATTGTGTGGTAGTTTGGACATTCTTTGTCATTGCCTTTTATGGGGATTGGAATGAAAATTGAACTTTTTCAGTCCTGCGGCCACTGCTAGTTTTCCAAATATACTGACACATTGAGTGCAGCACTTTCACGGCATCATATTTTAGTATTTTAAATAGCTCAGCTGGAATTCCATTACCTCCACTGGCTCTGAACTAAGGCCCAGTTGACTTTACATTCCAGGATGTCTGGCTCTAGGTGAGTCAGATCACACTATTGTGGTTACCTGGGTCATTAAGATCTTTTTTGTGTAGTTCTTCTGTGTATTCTTGCCAACTCTTCTTAATATCTTATGCTTCTTTTCTGTCCATAACATTTCTGTCCTTTATTGTGTCCATCATTACATTAAATGTTCCCTTGTTAGCTCTCATTTTCTTGTTTTGTTTTGTTTTGTTTTTTTCCATGCATTGAACTTGGACTGGTGATGTATTTCACATATGGTAATACACATGTTTCAACGCTATTCCCATAAATCATCCCACCCTCGCCTTCTCCTACAGAGTCCAAAAGTCTGTTCTTTATATCTGTGTCTCTTTTGCTGTCTCGTGTATAGGGTGATCATTACCATCTTTCTAAATCCCATATATATGCATTGAGGTGAAGTCGCTCAGTCGTGTCCGACTCTTTGCGACCCCGTGGACTGTAACCTACTAGGTTTCTCTGTCCATGGGATTCTCCAGACAAGAATACTGGAATGGATTGCCATTTCCTTCTCCAGGGGATCTTCCCGACCCAGGGATCGAACCCAGGTCTCCCACATTGGAGGCAGACGCTTTAACCTTTGAGTCACCATGGAAACGACCTAGATGTCCATTGGAAGACGAATGGATAATAAAGTTGTGGTACATATACACAATGGAATATTAGTGAGGTATTGAAAGAACACGTTTGAATCAGTTCTAATGAAGCAGATAAAACTGGAGCTTATAAGCTTATAAGTTTATCCATTCATCTTCCAATGGACATCTAGGTTGTTTCCATGTCCTAGCTACTATAAACAGTACTGAGATGAACATTGGAGTACACGTGTCTCTTTCAATTCTGGTTTCCTCAGAGAGTATGCCCAGCAGTGGGACTGCTGGTTTGTATGGCAGTTCTATTTCAGGTTTTTAAGGAATCTCCATAATGTTCTGCATAGTGGCTGTTCAGTTCAGTTCAGTTCAGTAGATCAGTCATGTCCGACTTTTGCAACTCCATGGACTGCAGCACACCAGCCCTCCCTGTCCATCACCAACTCCCAGAATTTACTCAAATTCATGTCCACTGAGTCAGTGATGCCATCCAACCATCTCATCCCCTTATGTACCCTTCTCCTCTTGCCTTCAGTCTTTCCCAGGATCCAGGTATTTTCAAATGAGTCAGTTCTTCACTTCAGGTGACCAAAGTATTGGAGTTTCAACTTCAGCATCAGTCCTTCCAATGAATATTCAGGACTGATTTCCATTGAGTCAGTGATACTATCCAACCATCTCATCCCCTTTTGTCCCCTTTTCCTCCTGCTCTCAATCTTTCCCAGAACCAGGGTCTTTTCAAAAGAGTCTGTTCTTTGCATCAGATGGCCAAACTGCTGTAGTGTCAGCTTCAGCATCAGTCTTTCTAATGAATATTCAGGACTGGTTTCCTTTAGGATAGACTGGTTGGATATCCTTGCTGTCCAAGGGGTGCTCAAGAGTCTTCCCCAACAGCACATATCAAAAGCATCAATTCTTCAGCTCTCAGCTTTCTTTATAGTCCAACTCTCACATCCATACATGACTACTGGAAGGCCATAGCTTCGACAAGACAGATGTTTGTTGGCGAAATAACATCTCTGCTTTTTAATATGCTCTCTAGGTTGGTGATAACTTTTCTTCCAAGGAACAAGTGTCTTTTAATTTTATGGCTGCAGTCACCATCTGCAGTGATTTTGGAGCCCCCCCAAAATAAAGCCTGTCTCTGTTTCTACCATTTCCCCATCTATTTGCCATGAAATGATGGGACCAGATGCCATGATCTTAGTTTTCTGAATGCTGAGCTTTAAGCCAGATTTTTCACTCTCCTCTTTTACTTTTATCAAGAAGTTCTTAAGTTTCTCTTCACTCTCTGCCATAAGGGTGGTGTTATCTGCATATCTGAAGTTATTGATATTTCTGTGATATTGATATTGATAGTGACTGCACTAGTTTGCATTCCCACCAACAGTGTAAGAGAGTTCCCTTTTTTCCACACCCTCTCCAGCATTTATTGTTTGTAAACTTTTTGACAGCATCCATTCTGACCGGCATGAGATGGTACCTCTTTATGGTTTTGATTTGCATTTCTCTGATAATGAGTGATGCTGAGATCTTTTCATATGTTTGTTAGCCATCTGCATGCCTTCTTTGGAACAATGTCTGTTGTTTTTTATTTGGTTGTTTATTTTTCTGGTATTGAGCTGCATGAGCTGCTTGTATATTTTTTGAGATTAATTCTCTGTTGGTTGTTTCATTGCTATTATTTCTCCCATTCTGAAGGCTGTCTTTCCACCTTGCTTAGAGTTTCCTTCATTGTGCAAAACCTTTTAAGTTTAATTAGGTCCCATTTGCTTATTTTTGCTTTTTTCTCCATTACTCTGTGAGGTGGATCATAGAGGATCTTGCTGTAATTTATGTCAGAGGTTGTTTTGCCTATGATTTCCTCAAGGAGATTTACAATTTCTAGTTTTACATTTAATTATTTAATCCATTTTGAATTTATTTTTGTGTATGTTGTTAGAAAGTGTTCTATTTTCATTCTTTTACAAGTGATAGATCAGTTTTCCCAGCAACACTTATTAAGGAGATTGTCTTTTCTGCATTGTATATTTTTCCTCCTTTGTCAAAGATAAGGTGTCCATGGGTGTATGGATTTATCTCTGGGCTTTCTATTTGGTTGCATTGATCTGTATTTTTACCTTTGTGCCAATACCATACTGTCTTGATGAATGTAACTTTGTAGTATAGTCTGAAATTAGGCAGGTTGATTCCCCCAGTTCTATTCTTCTTTCTCAAGATTGCTTTGGCTATTCAATGTTTGTCGGTTTTATTTTGTTTTGTTATGTTTGTTTTGTTTTGTTTCTATTTCCATGTAAATTGTGAAATTATTTGTTTTGTTCTGGTTCTGTGAAAAATGCTGTAGGTAGCTTGATCAGAATCACACTGAATATGTAGATTGCTTTGGAAAGTATGCTCATTTTCACCATATTGATTCTTTCTATCTTTGAAGATGGTATATTTCTCCACCTATTTGTGACATGTTTGATTTCTTCCTTAGTGTTTTATACTTTTATATATAGGTCTTTTGTTTCTTTAGATAGATTTCAGTTCAGTTCACTTCAGTTCAGTCACTCAGTCATGCCCAACTCTTTTCGACCCCATGAATCACAGCATGCCAGGCCTCCCTGTCCATCACATCTCCCGGAATTCACTCAGACTCACGTCCATCCAGTCCGTGATGCCATCCAACCATCTCATCCTCTGTCGTCCCCTTCTCCTCCTGCCCTGAATACTTCGCAGCATCAGAGTCTTTTCCAGTGAGTCAACTCTTCACATGAGGTGGCCAAAGTACTAGAGTTTCCGCTTTAGCATCATTCCTTCCAAAGAAATCCCAGGGCTGATCTCCTTCAGAATGGACTGGTTGGATCTCCTTGCAGTCCGAGGGACTCTCAACAGTCTTCTACAACACGACAGTTCAAAAGCATCAATTCTTTGGCGCTCAGCCTTCTTCACAGTCCAACTGTCACATACATACATGACCACTGGAAAAACCATAGCCTTGACTAGATGGACCTTAGTTGGCAAAGCAATGTCTCTGCTTTTGAATACACTGTCTAGGTTGGTCATAACTTTTCTTCCAAGGAGTAAGTGTCTTTTAATTTCATGGCTGCAGTCACCATCTGCAGTGATTCTGGAGCTCAAAAAAATAAAGTCTGACACTGTTTCCAGAGTTTCCCCATCTATTTCCCATGAAGAGATGGGACCGGATGCCATGATCTTCATTTTCTGAATGTTAAACTTTAAGCCAACTTTTCAGTTTCTTCTTTCACTTTCATCAAGAGGCTTTTTAGTTCTTCTTCACTTTCTGCCATGAGGGTGGTATCATCTGCATATCTGAGGTTATTGACATTTCTCCCTGCAATCTTGATTTCAGCTTGTGTTTCTTCCAGGCCAGCATTTCTCATGATGTACTCTGTATATAAGTTAAATAAACAGGGTGACATACAGGGTGATATACAGCCTTGACGTACTCCTTTTCTTATTTGGAACCAGTCTGTTGTTCCATGTTCAGTTCTAACTGGTGCTTCCTGACCTGCATACAGATTTCTCAAGAGGCATGTTAGGTGGTCTGGGATTCCCATCTCTTTCAGAATTTTCCACAGTTTATGGTGATCCACACAGTCAAAGGCTTTGGCATAGTCAATAAAGCAGAAATAGATGTTTTTCTGGAACTCTCTTGCTTTTTCCATGATCCAGTGGATGTTGGCAATTTGATCTCTGGTTCCTCTGCCTTTTCTAAAACCAGCTTGAACATCTGGAAGTTCACGGTTCACGTACTGCTGAATCCTGGCTTGGAGAATTTTGAGCATTACTTTACTAACATGTGAGATGAATGCAATTGTGCGGTAGTTTGAGCATTCTTTGGCATTGCCTTTCTTTGGGATTGGAATGAAAACTGACCTTTTCCAGTCCTGTGGCCACTGCTGAGTTTTCCAAATTTGCTAGCATATTGAGTGCAATACTTTCACAGCATCATCTTTCAGGATTTGAAATAGCTCAACTGGAATTTCATCACCTCCACTAGCTTTGTTCAGAGTGATGCTGTCCAGGGCCAACTTGACTTCACATTCCAAGATATCTGGCTCTAGATTAGTGATCACATCCTCATGATTACCTGGGTCATGAAGATCTTTTTAGTACAGTTCCTCTGTGTATTCTTACCACCTCTTCTTAATATCTTCTGCTTCTGTTAGGTCCAGGCCATTTTTGTCCTTTATCGAGCCCATCTTTGCATGAAATGTTCCCTTGGTATCTCTAATTTTCCTGAAGAGATCTCTAGTCTTTTCCATTCTGTTCATTTCCTCTATTTCTTTGCATTGATCGCTGAAGAAGGCTTTCTTATCTCTTCTTGCTATTCCCTGGAACTCTGAATTCAAATGCTTATACCTTTCCTTTTCTCCTTTGCTTTTTGCCTCTGTTCTTTTCACAGCTATTTGTAAGGCCTCCTCAGACAGCCATTTTGCTTTTTTTGCATTTCTTTTCCATGGGGATGGTCTTGATCCCTGTCTCCTATATAGGTTTATTCCTAAGTATTTTATTCTTTTCATCAAAATGGTGAATGGGATTATTTCTTTAATTTCTCTATTTTCTCATTGTTAGTGTATAGGAGTGCAAGGGACTTCTGTGTGTTGATTTTATATCCTGCAACTTTACTATACTCATTAATTAGCTCTAGTAATGTTCTGGTGGAGTCTATAGGGTTTTCCATGTAAAGGATTATGTCATCTGCAAACAGTGAGAGTTTTACTTCTTTTCTAGTCTGGATTATTTTAATTTCTTTTTCTTTCTGATTGCTGTGGCTAAAACTTTCAAAACTATGTTGAATAGTAGTGGCGAGAGTCAGCACCCTCATTTTGTTCCTGACTTTAGGGGAAATTCTTTCAAATTTTCGCCATTGAGGATAATGTTTGCTGTGGGTTTGTCATATATAGCTTTCATTATGTTGCAGTGTGATTCTTCTGTGACTGTTTTCTGGAGAGTTTTCATCATACATGGGTGTTGAATTTTGTCAAAAGCTTTCTCTGCATCTGTTAAGATAATCACATGATTTTTATCTTTCAATTTCGTAATGTGATATGTTACAATGATGATTTGTGAATATTGAAGAATCTTTGCATCTCTGGGATAAAGCCCACTTGGTCATGATGCATGATCTTTTTAATCTGTTGTTGGATTCTGTTTGGTAGGATTTTGTTGATGATTTTTGCACCTATGTTCATCAGTGACATTGGCCTATTGTTTTCTTTTTTTGTGGATTCTTTGTCTGGTTTGGTATTAGGGTAATGGTGGCTTCATAGAATGAGTTTGGAAGTTTACCTTCCTCTGCAAATTTCTGAGTCTGAGTAGGATAGGTGTTAGCTCTTCTCTAGACTTTTTGTAGAATTCACCTGTGAAGCCATCTGGTCCTGGGCTTTTGTTGAAAAATTTTTTATTACAATTTCAATTTCCCCACTTGTGATGGGTCCGTTAAGATTTTCTGTGTTTTACTGATTCAGTTTTGGAAGGTTATACTTTTCTAAGAATTCGTCCATTTTTTCCAGGTTGTCCATTTTATTGGCATATAGCTGCTGATAGCAGTGTTTTATGATCCTTTGTATTTCTGTGTTGTCTGTTGTGATTTCTCCATTTTCATTTCTAATTTTGTTGATTTGATTCTCTCTTTTTTTCTTGATGAGTCTGGCTAATGGTTTGTCTATTTATCTTCCCAAAGAACCAGCTTTTAGTTTGTTGATTTTTGCTATAGTCTCCTTTGTTTCTTTTTCATTTATTTCTGCTCCAATTTTTATGATGTCTTTCCTTCTACTAACCCTAGAGTTCTTCATTTCTTCTTTTTCTAATTGCTTTAGGTGTAAAGTTAGGTTGTTTATTTGATTTTTCTCTTGTTTCTCGAAGTAAGCTGGTATCACTATGAACCTTTCCCTTAGCACTGATTTTACTGAATCCCCATAGGTTTTGGATTTCATTTTCACGTTTCTGTGCATATTTTTATTTCCTTTATAATTTCTTCCATGGTTTGTTGGTTATTCATAAGCCTGTTGTTTAGCCTCCATGTTTGTATTTTTAATAGTTTTTCCCCCCTCTAGTTGACATCTAATCTTACTGCATTGTGATCAGAAAAGATGCTTGAAATGATTTCAATTTTTTGAAACTATCAAGGCTAGATTTATGACCCAGAATGTGATCTATCCTGGAGAAGATTACATGTGCATTTGAGAAAAACATAAAATTCATTGTTTTGGGGTGAAATGTCCTATAGATATCAATCAGGTCTACCTGGTCCACTGTATCATTTAAAGTTTGTGTTTCTTTGCTAATTTTCTGTTTGGTTGATCTATCCAGAGGTGTGAGTGGGGTATTAAAGTCTCCCACTATTATTGTGCTACTGTTAATTTCTCCTTTCATATTTGTTAGCTTTTGCCTTACATATTGAGGTGCTCCTATGTTGGGTACATATATATTTATAATTTTTATATCTTTTTCTTGAATTGACCCTTTGATCATTATGTAGTATCCTTCTTTGTTTCATGGCCTCTATTTCAAAGTCTATTATCTGATATGAGTATTGCTACTCCAGCTTTCTTTTGATCTCATTTGCATAAAATATCTTTTTCCAGCCCATCACTTTCAGTCTGCTTGTGTCCCTTGGTTTGGGCTGTGTCTCTTGTAGACAGCATATTTAGGGGTCTTGTTTTGCATCCACTCAGGCAGTCTTTGTCTTTTGGTTGGTGCTTTCAACACATTTTCAGTTAAGGTAATTATTCATAAGTATGATCCCATTGCCATTTACTTTGTTGTTTGAGGTTCAAGTTTATAAACCTTTTCTGCGTTTGCTGTCTAGGGAAGATCTTTTAGCATTTGTTTAAGTGCTGATTTGGTGGTGCTGAATCCCCTCAGATTTTGCTTGTCTGTAAATCTTTTGATTTCTCCTTCGTATTTGAATGAGATCCTTGCTAGGTATAGTAATCTGGGTTGTGGGTTTTTCTCTTTCATCACTTTAAGTATGCCCTGCCATTCCCTTCTGGCCTGAAGAGTTTCTACTGAAATATCAGCTGTTGTCCTTATGGGGATCCCCTTGTGTGTTATTTGTTGCTTTTCCCTTGCTGCTTTTAATATTTGCTCTTTATGTTTGATCTTCCTTGGTTTGATTAATATGTGTCTTGGGGTTTTTCGCCTTGGGTTTATCCTGTTTGGGACTCTCTGGGTTTCTTGGACTTTGGTGGCTATATCCTTGCCAATTTTAGGGAAGTTTTTAACTATTACCTCCTCAAGTATTGTCTCATGTCCTTTCTTTTTGTTTTTTTCTTCTGGGACTCCTAGGAATTGAATGTTGGTGTGTTTAACATTGTCCCAGAGGTCTCTGAGGATGTCCTCATTTCTTTGCATTCTTTTCTCCTCTCTGCTTCATTTATTTCCACCATTCTATCTTCCACCTCACTTATCCTATCTTGTGCCTCAGTTACTTTTCTGTTGGTTCCCTTCAGAGTGTTTTTTATCTCATTTATTGCATTATTCATTGTTGACTGACTCTTTTTTATTTTCTTCTAAACATTTGTTCTTGTTAAACATTTCTTGCATCTTCTCAACCCTGTCTCTAGTTTATCTGTAACTTCATTTTGCTTTCAAGACTTTGGATCATCTATACTATCATTATTCTGAATTCTTTTTCAGGTAGACTTTCTATCTCCTCCTCTTTTGTTTGGTTTGATGGGCATTTATCATGTTCCTTTACTGCTGAGTATTTCTCTGCCTTTTTATTTTGCTTATATTGCTGTGTTTGGGGTGCCCTTTCTGTAGGCTGGAAGTTCATGGTTCCTCTTTATTGTGGGGCCTGCTCCCTGTGGGTGGGGTTGGACTAGTGGCTTGTCAAGGTTTCCTGGTTAGGGGAGCTTGCATCTGTGTTCTGGTGGGTGGAGCTGGATCTCTTCTCTCTGGAGTGCAATGAAGTGTCCAGTAGTGAGTTTTAGGATGTCTATGGGTTTAGCCTGGCTTTGGGAAGCCTGCCTTTTAATGCTCAGGGCTGTTTTCCTGCTTTGCTGGAGAATTAGCATGGTATGTCTTGCCCTGAAACTTGTTGGCTCTTGGGTGGAGCTTGGTTTCAGTGTAGGTATGGAGGCTTTTTGGTGAGCACTTGTCTGTTAATGTTTCCTGGAGTCAGGAGTTCTCTGATGTTCTCAAGTTTGCAGTTAATTCTCCTGCCTCTAGATTTCAGTCTTATTCTTACAATAGCCTCAAGACTTCTCCATCCATACAGCACAGATGATAAAACATCTAGGTTAATGGTAAAACAATTCTCCACAGTGAGGGACACCCAGAGAGGTTCACAGAGTTACATGGAGAAGAGAAGAGGGATGAGGGTGGTAGAGGTGACCAGGAGGAGAAGAGGGGGAGTCAAAAGGGGCGAGACCAACCTAGCCAGTAATCAGTTCCCTAAGTGTTCTCCACAGCCCAGAATACTCAGAGACTCACAGAGTTAAGTAGGGAAGGGGGAGAGAGAAGATAGAGGTGACCTCCTTCCGAAGAGAATGGGCTGCCTTTCTGGGTGCCTGGCATTCTCTGTCAGCCTTCAGAAATTGTTTTGTGGAAGTTTCTCAGCATTCAAATGATCTTTTGATGAATTTGTAGGGGAGAAAGTGGTCTCTCCATCCTATTCGTCTGCCATCTTGAAATTGCATCCAGTAGCTCTCGTTTTCTTGAAGAAATCTCTAGTGTTTCTCATTCTTATTGTTTTCCTCCATTTTTTTATTTTTTTTTTGCATTGATCACGAAGGAAGGCTTTCTTATGTCTCCTTGCTATTCTTTGGAACTCTTCATTAAGATGGATATATCTTTCCTTTTCTCTTTTGCCTTTGGTGTCTCTTTTTCTCTCAGCTATTTGTAAAGCCTCCTCAGACAACCATTTTGCCTTTTTGCATTTCTTTTCTTGAGGATTTTTTTGATCTCTGTCTCCTGTACAACATTATGAACCTCCATCCAGAGTTCTTCAGGCAGTCTATCAGATCTAATCCCTTGAATCTATTTGTCACTTCCACTGTATAATCATAAGCGATTTGATCTAGGTCATACCTGAATGGTCTACTGGTTTTCCCCACTTTCTTCAATTTAAGTCTGAATTTGGCAATAAGGAGTTCATGATGTGAGCCACAGTCAGCTCCTGGTATTGTTTTTGCTGACTGTATAGAGTTTTTCCATCTCCAGCAACAAAAAATATAATTAATCTGATTTTGGTATTGACCATCTGGTGATGTCCATGTGTAGAGTCATCTCTTTTGTTGTTGGAAGAGGGTGTTTGTCATGACCAGTGCATTCTCTACCTTCAGTGCCTTAGAACTTGCTTAAGCTTATGATCGAATCACAGTTCAGGGGTTATGGGATGAGAGAACCCTAACTAAATTTTGGTCAACTCCAGTCAATGGTAAGTTATGCGCAATTATGAGCACCTGGTTATCACATATCATTTAACTTATATCTCATTCAGTTCAGTTCAGTTACTCAATCGTGTCCAACTCTTTGCGACCCCGTTAATCGCAGCACTCCAGGCCTCCCTGTCCATCACCAACTCCCGGGGTTTACTCAAACTCACGTCCATCGAGTCAGTGATACCATCCTGCCATCTCATCCTCTGTCGTCCCCTTCTCCTCCTGCCCCCAAATTCCTCCCAGCATCAGAGTCTTTTCCAATGAGTCAGCTCTTCACATGAGGTGGCCAAAGTACTGGAGTTTCAGCTTCAGCATCATTCCTTCCAAAGAAAACCCAGGGCTGATCTCCTTTAGGATGGACTGGTTGGATCTCCTTGCAGTCCAAGGGACTCTCAAGAGTCTTCTCTAATACCACAGTTCAAAGGTATCAATTCTTTGGCGCTCAACTTTCTTCTCAGTGCAACTCTCACATCCATACATGACCACTGGAAAAACCATAGCCTTGACTAGACGGGCCTTTGTAGGCAATGTAATGTCTCTGCTTTTCAATATGCTATGTAGGTTGGTCATAACTTTTCTTCCAAGAAGTAAGCATCTTTTAATTTCATGGCTCAAATCTCATTGGTCAAAGCATTTTACAAGGCTACACTCATTTTAAAGGCGGGAGGAAAGTATAATCCTGGCCTGTGCTGAATGGAAGAATAATATAATATTTATGAATAGACCAAGTGACTACTGTAGTAGGTCTCAACCTTTCCCTTCCTCTTCATGGAGGAATCTTCTCTTGCTGGAAGGCAACTTCTCCAAGTGTGGCCTCATCTTACACCAGGAAGTTTGAAAGTGTCATTCATTCAGGAGCATGATCAAAATGTTTCACATTTAAACATTGAAAAAATAATGTGCTTTCCCAATTTTCATTAAGAAATTAAGATAACAGATTGAATTGTTTGCAATGATTTTTTTCTTTCACGGATGTTTAACTTCAAAGGCTGCTTTAACCTTATATATTAGAAACTAAATAAAAGAACTTATTTAGCCTCAAGACATTCTGTAGGGACCATCTTGTACTATGGGCTTTGCCATGTAAATAGATTTGAGTAGCTTTCCTGTGTCTCACAGGACTTGGGGAACCTCTATCAACTTCTCCAGCTGGTGGATCAAAAGCTCTGGATCGCAAATCAAGATAAATCAGCCAAATGAACATTCTATTCATGAACCACATGGGCTAAAGAGATAAGAATATCTGCTAGCTAAAGGGATTGTTGTGTGGATGAAATGATGTGCTATGAGTATACTCTGTAATTTTAAATAGGTAAATAAATAGAGGAGATTTTTATTTATGTATCAGATTCTGTTCATTATAGAGTTTGATTGTATGCCATGGGCACTTTACATACTTATTACACTTAATCACTCCTAAAATCTAATGGGGTATTATCTCCATGCTACAGATGAGGGACACACAAATAAATGCACACTAAACCTTACTTTGGGAACCAGGGATGCCTTGACAGGATAATAGGCTCCATCTCCCAAAACTAGAATGGAAAGGAGTCAGCCTTTAAATACATTGGGCTCTGTATTTTAAATTCTGTAATGTCTTGAGCAAATTACTTGTCCTCTTTAAGCTGTGGCTTCCACATTATTAAATGGAGATATAAGTATCTTTCTGTGGAGTAGTTGTATAGCTTCAATTCAATAAGACAATGCATATAAGAACATTTAGTTCAGTGCCTTACATATGGGCTTCCCCCATAGCTCAGTCAGTGAAGAATCTGCCTGCAGTGCAGGAGACCCAGATCGATCCCTAGATCAGAAAGATCTCCTGGAGAAGGAAATAGCAACTCACTCCAGTATTCTTACCTGGAAAATCCCATGGACAGAGTAGTCTGGTGGGCTACAGTAAATGGGGTCACAAGAGTTAGACACGACTTAGCAACTAAACCATCACCATTTGCATATAATGCTGCTGCTAAGTCACTTCAGTCATGCCCGACTCTGTGTGACCCCATAGATGGCAGCCCACCAGGCTCCCCCATCCCTGGGATTCTCCAGGCAAGAACACTGGAGTGGGTTGCCATTTCCTTCTCCAATGCATGAAAGTAAAAAGTGAAAGTGAAGTCGCTCAGCCGTGTCCGACCCTCAGCGACCCCATGGACTGCAGCCTTCCAGGCTCCTCAGTTCATGTAATGAGCACTCAGCAAATGTTCTGTAAACTATGTAAATTCTTTGGACAAAAACTTGCAAATTGATTTCCAAAGAAAGGGACTTGGGGGGGGGGGGAGGGGGACACTGGGATTTGCATTCAAAAAGCAAATGCATTGACAAGTATCAGGTTACAAGTCCTGGATCTCAAACAGAAATCACTGAAGCAGGCTTTTGGACAGTGTTTGGACTAAGAAGCTTCCTGCAGTACAGAAGACTGGTGATCAATTCCTGGTTTAGAAAGATCTCCAGGAGAACAGAATGGCTACCCACTCCAGTATTCTTCTCTGGAGAATTCCATGGACATAGGAGCCTGGTGAGCAAGAACTGAACACTGATTAAGTGACTAAGCATACACTCATGCATAGGCTAAAAGAGCAAGCAGATACAGGAGTAGCAAATGCTGCCCAAATGAGGGCCTTGCCTGTAAATGTTTATGAATTTCTAAAGGTAAAATTCAAAAGGATAAATTTCAATAACATAGCCTTTCAGTCAATGGCACTTTCCAAACAGAACAGCAGCATCATAGACACACCTAGCATTGATATTTGCTTTCCACTTAATTCTGCAATCCAAATGACTATTCATGTAGCTCTTGGTTGTCACCAGTGAGCAAGTTTGTCACTGAGGGCTTCCTATCTACATTTCTAGGTCTTCTCTAATCCCACTTTGTTCCACTTCTTCACCACAAAACTTCTCCAAGTGTACCCAGGAATTCTATAGCTGCCAGTCATTCATTTCTTCACATAATCATATAAGAGTCGGTGCCATTGTTCTCAAAATGTAGTTTTTTGTTTTGTCTTGTATTGTTTTGTTTTCTGGCAGCATCTGAGGGTTTTCTAGAAATATAGATTTTCAGGCCCCAGTTTAGACCTTTTCAATCAAATACTCTGAAATGACACAACCTTAAAGGCCAGCAGTCCCAACCTTTTTGGCACAGAGACTGACTTCATGGAAGATAGTTTTTCCATGGATAAGTGGGGAGAATGGTTTCTGGATGATTCAAGTGCATTACATTTATTGTGTACTTTATTTCTAATCTAATGCTGCTGCTGATCTGACAGGAGGTACCAGTCCATAGCCTGGAGGTTGGGGACCCCTGCTCTTCATGGTTCTGATACTTGTTAACATATGCTCTAAAACTGTGATTTTAGAGGAAAGCAATCTGACTGTACTTATTCACATGGAAGTGTAAATAACAGAGTTAGATGTATTGAGTCATTGACTCCTTAAAAGAGGAGCTTCAAAACAAGTTTGGTATCTTCAACTTCCAACCAGATTGACAAGATTCCTATACACAGAATCAGTGGCAGACAATATTTCCATCCAAGAGTATGAATGTTACCAGACCTTCCAGAATGAGACCAACTACATGCATGCTAAGTCACTTCAATATCAGACTCTTTGTGACTCCCCATGGACTGCAGGCCACTAGACTCCTCAGTCCATGGGATTCTCCAGGCCAAGTTACTGGAGTGGGTTGTCATGCCCTCCACCAAGGGATCTTCTGGATCCAGAGACTGAAATCACGTCTCATGTCTCCTACACTGGCAGACCAGTTCTTTACCAACAGCACCACCTTGGAAGCCTAGCCTCAGGAGAGGCATAAAAGGACTAAGTTGCTGGGTTAATTGCAGCATGCAACTGATTTACAAAACTCCAGTCTGGGCCCACCAGGGGAAATGGTTTGAAAGTAATTATAATTTCATCATCCTTCATAACCTTGGCCCTAGCTTAGTTCAAACAGGCTCAAATTATAATAACTGTGATCATAGAAATACATAATTCTATAGCAGACAAGAATCTTAGAGATCTTCTAGCTCCCTTGTGTGTAATATAAGGAAATTGCCAGATAGGAAGTGAAGTGCCTTGCTTAAGATCACATGACATGCTGGAATAACAAAGGTCAAGTGTTATCAAATCCCAAATCCTATTTCATTCCACACTACTTCTAACTATGAAATAAAGAATCTACAGACAATGAGTATGATTTAGCAGACTAGAAGAGGACAAATATCACTGGGTGGCACACTGAAGACAAAGAATAGCTGTGGGTATAAGTGTCAGGGGAGGACTAAGTTCGAGGTGGGGAAGTTTGTGTTCAGAAATCCATCCCCTCAGAATGGACTTAAGGAGGTGGCAGCAGTAAATTCCTTTCCTAACCCCTCCTTCTATCTGTGCCTCAAGACACTAACCTCAAGAATCACTATGGATTTGGTCAGATCTCTGGTTGTTACCATCAAATGGAAGTTTAATCCGTTTAAAACTCCATCCATAGCTACTTGTGTTAACCTGTGTAGGAAAGTGAGAACACCAGTCCTGAGGAGAGATGGGGAGGGGAGGAGAGGGGAAGCTTATCTTCCCCCAGCATGTGAAATATCTATTGCTTTTCCACAGTCTCCTGTGCTATGCTGTGCTTAGTCACTCAGTTATGTCCGAGTCTTTGCGACCCCATGGACTGTAGCCCACTAGGTTCTTCTTTCCATAGGAATTCTCCAACAATAATACTGGAGTGTATTGCTATGCCCTTCTCCAGGATCTTCCCAACCCAGGGATCAAACCCATGTCTTCTGCATTTCAGGTAAGCCCCCACAGACCCTTACTAGCTGCCATATTCTGCCAGGAGCCAGTGTGAAGAATCCCACCCATGACAAGGTCATGGGGCAGAGATCTGATGTGCAAGGTCGAGTCAGATCTCAGATTTTCCCCTTGGTATTTCCTGAGCATGTACCCCCCAAAATAAAAATATGCCTGCCTTATTGCATTGTACTTTTCCACTCTCCTGACACACTCTGGAAAAAGTCATCTCAAGGCTTTAGTCTTCTGCATTTGAAAGAGTGTTTCAATCCCAAAACCCCTCTGATGGCTTTCTGGCCTGCCTGCAGGACTCGTTCAGCTGCACATGTGATTGTTTGAGGCCTCCTGACCACAGGAGGCACCGGAAGCTTAAAACATACTAGGAATATAGGGGCTTCCGTGGAGTCAAAATCATTTGAATAGGACTGATTAAGTTTCATTTGTTGAGCCAATACTTGCTGCCAAATTTTCACATCCTTTATTTTTATATATAGTTGGTATATAGAAAAATAGGTAGTAGACCTGGCATTAGCAACATTAGATCTTTGAGTTGAGTGCTTTCTTTGTTATAACCCACTGCACCTTTGTTCTATGGGAATGTAACTTTATTTAGTACTTTGAGGGTGATGCAGAGTAAAGAAAAAAACACTTTTAGGGAAAAGGAGTTTTCTGGTTGATAGACAATTATCCAGGAAAAGAGCCATAAAAATGTTAACAAGCCTCTTGGCCAGAAGATAATGTAAACCACCTGAGACCTTTTGTATACGGGAGTGTATGCAAAAAGAAAGCCTTGTCTCAATGATGGTCAGGACTGCTGCCCCTGCATAACTCTGCATATTCCGTTATTTCTTTGTGTACAACTTGGGGTATACAAGCTGATTTTGAAAAATAGTTTTTGGAGTCTTGCACCGACACTGGGCTTCCCCATGTCATTCTTTTCTCTCCTTTTTCAGCTGAATTCCCATCTGGATCGGGGAGGCTCACCACATCTACTTACTTGCCCTGGCTGCTAAGACCCACGTGAAAGGGAGCCTAAAGCAGGGCACCCTTCTATATTTAAGTGGGCGCCGGTGGCCTAACATAGATGGTGCAAACCTCTTGTCTCAAGGTTTTATTGGTTTTCCCCATAAACCAAGTTATTCAGCTTCTTTTCTCCACTTAATTTTCCTACTATACTATTTCTTCCTAATCTAATCTTATATCTCTAAATAACTAAGTTTTTCCTCATCTCTCCATCTCCCCTTTGAATCACCCTGGATCCACCAGGGCTGGACCCCAGCAATAGTTGAAGTTCACATTCTTCCCCATCACAAACATCTATCCATTTCTGAACTTTGGGTTCTCAAAGAAGCAAATATGTGAGCAAATTAACAAAAGGACAGGGAGTAGCTCACCAGGTGGTTCTACAGTCTCTAGAGCCAAAGTACGGCTAGACTCTTTTCATCTTACTTGTCTGAATGGTTAAGATTCGTTTCCAGATTAATGCCATAAAGCTTTAATGTCTTAGGGTTTTATTGTTTAAAAAAATACAGAAATAGGATCAGAATTCATATAAGTTTTCCTTCATTTTGCCAAAAGTGGGTATGCTTTCATCAAAATAAATTCTGCTTTATTTAGTATAGATTTAATGTCATATATTTCCAGACATCCAACAACATTTCTAGTCATGGCAATCTCCTGTTTAACTCCACACTCCCCAAAATTACTATTCTAGTTCTTGGGGCAAAATTCAAAATCCTCAGTACCATTCACAGATCCTGCCTGATCTGGTTTCTGTTTCTCTCCTGCCTTGTCTCTGGCTAGTCTTCCCTGCATTCTGTCTTCACTGGCTGTCATCAGCTTTGTAAAACATTGCATACCTCCATGCTTCACACCTCTCATTCCATTACTTAATTAGCCCATCTTTAGGGGAATATGGGCTTCTTTTGTGACTCAGCTGGTAAAGAATACACCTGCAATGCAGGAGACTTGGGTTCGATCCCTAGGTTGGGAAGATCCCCTAGAGAAGGGAAAGGCTATCCACTGCAGTATTCTGGCCTGGAGAATCCTGTGGACTGTATAGTCATGGGGTTGCAAAATGTCGGACATGACTGAGTGACTTTCACGTTCCACTTTCCACTTAAGGAAGCATTTTTAATCATCTCTCTTCCCAGACTAGCTTGGGTCCCTGTCATGACTTTGCCTCTAGAGGAGGTATAATTAGACATACAATCACACATGTATACATGTAAGTGTGTCCATTCCACTAGAGTGTAAACTCCATGAGGACAGAGACTTTGTCTGCTTTGCTAACCACTTTTTACCTTTGGGGCCTGCTAATGGCTTCTGTACACTGTAAACTTACTCCTTTCTGTAGGAAATATGGCTGTGTAGGTCACAGCCTATGCCCAGAAACCATATAGCAATGTATGTCCTATCTGGATAGTCAGAGATTAACCACCAGAATCCACAGACCTGTAAGTGGTTTCTCAAAATGATTAGAACAATTAACTGCAGCTATTTAACTGAGTGAAAGAAATCTTTTTCAACTGAAAACTAGTTTGTTGCCAGTTTAAATCATCAAAGCATCATTAAACGGGTCCCACAAGTCCCTTTCAGTGTGTTCCTAGGTTAATTAACCTCACGATCAGAGGCATATACCTCTCCAAAATAATTACCCACATCCTAGGTATTTTGTCCAAGTCCTATACTTTCTTTGATTTCTAAGAATATGTTATTCTTCTGATTCAAATTGTTGATTAACTGAGAAAATAACACATCTTTGTTTTTCTGTGGAGACAGTGCAGTGTTAAATAACACTTAGAATAACACTTAAGCATAACAAACACAACATATGTCTTGGGAAAATTAAGTGGTACTTAAAGTATCTTTTTTATCTTACACAGAAGATAGTACTGATCTTGAATCCAAGGTACATATGGATAATAAAGGTAAAGAGGTGCAACAGTGTTCCTAACAGGCACAAGTCACTGATAACACATAAGCTGTATTATTTAAAGATACAAGTAAAGGGAACTGGTGAATAGAAATCCCAGTGGTTGCAGGAGTCCATAAGCACATAAATAAGCCAGTCATTTTATGGAAAAGGAGGCTCTAGTTGTGTTGTTGGGTAAAGAAATCATGAAGATTTAGAGAAATGAGAGTGAATTGTGTTCACTTAAAGATGAGGATCCTGAAGAGTGTAAAAGCAAGACCATGACACAACATCATCTTCTTGTGTTAAGGTTGAGTTAATAGCTTCCCAATGCAAAGAAATAGAGGAAAACAACAGAATGGGAAAGACTACAGATCTCTTCAGGAAAATTAGAGATACCAAGGGAACATTTCATGCAAAGATGGGCTCAATAAAGGCCAGAAGTGGTAGGGACCTAACAGAAGCAGAAGATATTAAGAAGAGGTGGTAAGAATACACAGAAGAACTGTGCAAAAAAGATCTTCATGACCCAGATAATTATGATGATGTGATCACTCACACTCACCTAGAGCCAGACATCCTGGAATGTGAAGTCAAGTGGGCCTTAGGAAGCATCACTATGAACAAAGCTAGTGGAGGTGATGGAATTCTAGTTGAGCTATTTCAAATGCTAAAAGATGATGCTGTGAAAGGGCTGCACTCAATATGCCAGCAAAATTTGGAAAACTCAGCAGTGGCCACAGGACTGGAAAAGGTCAGTTTTCATTCCAATCCCAAAGAAAGGCAATGCCAAAGAATGCTCAAACTACCACACAATTGCACTCATCTCACACGCTAGTAAAGTAATGCTCAAATTCTCCAAGCCAGGCTTCAGCAATACATGAACCATGAACTTCCAGATGTCCAAGCTGGTTTTAGAAAAGGCAGAGGAATCAGAGATCCTATTGCCAACATCTGCTGAATCATCATAAAAGCAAGTGAGTTCCAGAAAAACATTTATTTCTGTTTTATTGACTATGCCAAAGCCTTTGACTGCATGGATCACAACAAACTGTGGACAATTCTGAAAGAGATGGGAATACCAGACCACCTGACCTGCCTCTTGACATATCTGTATGCAGGTCAGGAAGCAATAGTTAGAACTGGACATGGAACAACAGACTGGTTCCAAATAGGAAAAGGAGTACGTTAAGGCTGTATATTGTCCCTCTACTTATTTAACTTAAATGCAGAGTACATCATGAGAAACGCTGGGCTGGATGAAGCACAAGCTGGAATCAAGATTGCCAGGAGAAATATCAACAACCTCAGATATGCAGGTGACACCACCCTTATGACAGAAAGTGAAGAACTAAAAAGCCTCTTGATGAAAGTGAAAGAGGAAAGTGAAAAAGTTGGCTTAAAGCTCAACAATCAGAAAACGAAGATCATGGCATCTGGTCCCATCACTTCATGGCAAATAGATGGGAAAACAGTGGAAACAGTGGCTGACTTTATTTTGAGTGGGCTTCAGAATCACTGCAGATGGTGACTGCAGCCAGGAAATTAAAAGATGTTTACCCCTTGGAAGGAAAGTTATGACCAACCTAGGCAGAATATTCAAAAGCAGAGACATTACTTTGTCAACAAAGGTCAGTCTAGTTAAGGCTATTGTTTTTCCAATAGTCATGTATGGATGTGAGAATTGGACTATAAAGTAAGCAGAGTACTGAAGAATTGATGCTTTTGAACTGTGGTCTGAAGAAGACTCTTGAGAGTCCCTTGGACTGCAAAGAGATCCAGCCAGTCCATCCTAAAGGAGATCAGTCCTGGGTGTTCACTGGAAGGACTGATGTTGAAGCTGAAATTCTAGTATTTTGGCCACCTGATGTGAAGAGCTGACTCATTTGAAAAAACCTTGATGCTGGGAAAGATTGAGGACAAGAGGAGAAGGGGACGACAGAGGATGAGATGGTTGGATGGCATCACTGACTCAACGGACATGGGTTTGGGTAAATTCCAGGAGTTGGTGATGGACAAGGAGACTTAGCATGCTGCGGTTCATAGGGTCGCAAAGAGCTGGACACAACGGAATGACTGAACTGAACTGAACATGCAGCCTTGGCCAATGTTGGGAACACAAGATGGTGGCACAGAAGCAGGAGATCATGGTTCCCAAAGTTTTAGAAGTCTGAACGGGAACATGATGAAGCCAGTACTAGATGATACTGTAATGGTCCCAAATAATATCTTAAGGCTAATAAGACCCATAGGCCAAAGAAGAAGTAATCAGGAAAGAGAGAGAGTCAGGATCTTTTCTACCAAGTAATGTCTCCTTCACCTCCACCTCCAGAAATCTCTTCTCAGCTGGATTCTTCCTGTTTTCATCACTGTTTCAGTCATAGGGCACTGAGTTCTGATGTTTCTAGTGGAACAGTCTTGCCTCTCTAGCTAGATCAAGGAGACCAGGGTCCATTTTCTGCCATCTGTCTTAGCCACTGCAGTACATGGTACAGAGATGGTTGCTGAACACTTGAAAACAGTCTTGCTCTGCATTCAAGTCACACATGTAGAAATCATCAGTCCCACATCTCCTAATATCATTTGGTCCTAATGCTGACCCCCAACTGAACAGCTCTGCATTTCAGGCCTAGCTTCTTGTTGCAGATCTCCTCTGGTGGGACATCAAAGAGATAAAACCAGGCTTCTTTTAGAACCAGGTACAATGATGAAATTTTCTCTCCTTTTCTTTCCTCTGATTTAAACAAGCACTCACTATATATTGGCTATGCAGGTAGTCCAGCTTCATTCCCTGCTGTGTGCTTTAATTAGCCTCCTTTCTAGGTCCTGTTGTCAGCCTCCTGCTGTGCGTTCCTGGCCATGTGAATGTACTTGGAGGGCTCTTATATTTCTTTAGTGGAACCTGGATGGGCTCTTCAAAGAAGATTGTTTTTTAAAGAATGTTTGGGTCATATGGTATTGGTTAGCTCTTGCTGGTCTCTAAAATACAAACATAATTTGACCTGTTCTGCTCTCCTGTGATTTAAAACTTGAGTGTATGATACTGGACCAAGATGAGGTGGGAAATAAAAATCAGGTCCTTTTATATTTTGTTAATTTAAAAGTTAGCAGTAAAATAATCTGGGGAAAAAATCATGATATTTTTTATTTCAGCTGTTAAGTAGGATTACAGAATGGAAGATGACTTGGAATAGATTCAAATTATTGCTCTATTACCACTCAGCCAAATGACCTTGAACAATCATCTCACCTTTTGAGATCACAATTTCTTCTATAAAATAAAGGAATTATACCAAATGAACCACCTGAAAGGATTCTATCTCAAACATTCTATGAAAACATGGCACACTCATTTCAAAGGCTTAGAAAGTGATGTAACTCACTGCTCTAATCTAGTGAGAGATGTAGATATGACTAATACAAAAATCAAGTTGGAAAATCATGAAGTAATGCCCTTATTTCCTACTATACATATTTACTCCATACAGTAAGTCATTTTAAGCACTCTGTACTATCATCTTACTGTAATTCTCAGGACATCTCTACCATAAGCTTTATCTCCACTTAACAGCTGAGAAAACTGATGCCTAGAGATGTAAATAAATTGATAGTTATATGACTAGTATTGTGTATCTCAGATTATATCCAAATCTTTCTGATTTCATGGTTCCTACATCTATGCAGACTCCACCAAAACAAAGACAAATAATACCCCCCCCAACACACACACACACAAAACCCACTTAGTTTACTACAAACCTACAAATGCTTCTGCAAAGAATTAGTAAAGAAGGACAATAGAAGAGAACTGTTGCCCCATATTTGAGGTAGGGAAGATTTCTAGAGACAACTCTTTTTAAGGAGTGTTTTTCTAGAGTTCCTGGAATGCCTGCCTCATTCTTATTGAAGATTCTACCTTCCTTTTGGATAAGCTCTTCCTCCTCCTCCTCATCGCATGCAAAGTAGGTATATGAGCACAGGTGACCTGCATGCTGTAAAATTGCCTCCCTTTGATTCTTTGGCAAATACAGATAACACTAACCTTCTGACATTTAGTTCTGGGACAAGAGTTTTCAATGAATTATGAAGAGACTATGATAGGAGCCTCCGTTTAGATAAAATCAAATATAAAATGTGGTTCCTTTTATTCCAAGAAAGCACATATTCTCCCACTGATGGCCAGCAATCTTGTCAGAGATGCCTTCTATAGCTGACATTAACTTCACAACCCCTACATTGGGTCTAGTCTCTTCAGAAAGAGCACAAAAGTTAAACCGTAAAAATCCTCACCATCCACAAGAGACAGTAGACTATGGGACATTGCATATGTGGTTATGTATAGTCTGATGGATATTCAGTGGAGAATTCCCTTGCCCACCTGGAAAGATACATGTCTGGTATACTGATATATTTGATTTAGTCATAAGTCCTTAGTTTTATGGTTGTTTTCCCTCATCTCTTAAATAAGAAATTTGTTGTTGTTAGTCACTCAGTTGTGTCTGACTCTTTGTAACCTCATGTTCTGCATCACACCAGACTTCTCTTCCTTCACCATCACCTGAGCTTATTCAAACTTATGTCCATTGAGGCAGTGATACCATCCAACCATCTCATCCTCTGGCATAGCCTTCTCCTCCTACCTTCTATCTTTCCCAACATCAGGGTCTTTTCCAGTGAGTCAGCTCTTCACATCATGTGGCCAAAGTATTAGAGCTTCAGCTTCAGCATCAGTCCTTCCAGTGAACACCCAGGACTGATCTCCTTTAGGATTGACTGGTTGGATCTCCTTGCAGTCCAAGGGACTCTCAAGAGTCTTCTCCAATGCCACAGTTTAAAAGCATCAATTCTTCATTGCTCAGCCTTCTTTGTGGTCCAAAACTCACATACATACATGACTACTGGAAAAATCACAGCTTTGACTAGACAGAATTTTTTGGCAAAATAATGTCTCTGCTTTTTAAAATGCTGTCTAGGTGTGTCATAGCTTTTCTTCCAAAGAGCAAGTATATTTAATTTAGTGGCTACAGTCACCATCCTACTAATTTTGGAGCCCAAGAAAATAAAGCCTGTCACTTTGTCCATGTTTCCCCATCTATTTCCCATGAAGTGATGAGACCAGATGCCATGATCTTTGTTTTCTGAATGTTGAGTTTTAAGCCAGCTTTTTCACTTTCCTCTTTCACTTTCATCAAGAGGCTCTTTAACTTCTCTTCACTTACTGCCATAAGAGTGGTATCATCTGCACATCTGAGGATACTGGTATTTTTCCTGGAAATCTTGATTCCAGCTTGTACTTCATCCAGCCCAGCATGTCACAAGACGTACTCTATATAGAAGTTAAATAAGCAAGGTGACAATATACAACCTTGACATACTCCTTTCCCAATCTGGAACCAATCCATTGTTCCATGTCCAGTTCTAACTGTTCCTTCTTGACCTACAAACAGGTTTCTCAGGAGGCTGGTAAGGTGGTCTGGTATTCTCACCTCTTTAAGAATTTTGACAGTTTGTTGTGATCCCCACAGTCAAAGACTTTAGCGTAGTCAATGAAGCAGCAGCAGATTTTTTTTTCTGGAATTCTCTTGCTTTTCCTATGATCCAATGGATGTTTTCAATTTGATCTCTGGTTTCTCTGCCATTTTGAAATCCAGCTTGAACATCTGGAAGCTCTTGGTCCATGTACTATTGAAGCCTAGCTTGGATGATTTTGCACATCACCTTGCTAGCATGTGAAATGAGTGCTATTGTGCAGTGATTCAAACATTCTTTGGCATTGCCCTTCTTTGAGATTGGAATGAAAACTGACCTATTCCAGTTCTGTAGCCACTGCTGAGTTTTCCAAATTTGCTTACATATAGAGTGGAGCACTTTCACAGCATCATCTTTTAGGATTTGGAACAGCTCAACTGGAATTCCATCACCTCCACTACTTTGTTCATAGTGATGCTTCCTAAGGCCCACTTGATTTCACTCTCCAGGATGTCTGGCTCTAGGTGAGTGATCATACCATTGTGATTATCCAGATCATTAAGATATTTTCTGTATAGTTCCTCTGTGCGTTCTTGCCACATCTCCTTAATATCTACTGCTTCTGTAGGTCCATAATGTTTCACTCCTTTCTTTATTGTGCCCATCTTTGCATTAAATTTCCCCTTGGTATCTCTCATTTTGTTGAAGATATCTCTAGTCTTTCCCATTCTAATAATGACCAGTAAAACAAAATACATTAGGATTTATACAAGTAAGTTATTTTCCCCCTTTTTCCTCTTCTAATCACTTCATTATCTACCACTCACAATCTCATGTTTTATTCTGGCCATGAAACTTGCTTTGTTGCCAGTGCTTGGCCTTTTTGAATGTCAATTTGAATACAAAATAAGGCACCTTCCAAACATTAGTGAGTAATTGATCCCATAGTCAACTTTTTAAGGGGAAACCTGAGAATTCTTTGGAGGGAGACAGTATGGTTTCCATTGCATCTTTCTCACCAAAGCAATCGACCACATAGATACTCTCTTCCCCTAAAGACCTTTCTTTTCCTATTTAAGAAAGCAATCTTAAAAGAACAGCTAGCAAAATACCCAAATCACCAGTAACTCCAAGGGGGAAATTTGAAGGCAAAGTTAACCTATTTTAAGTGATAAGACAAGGGAGGAATAGCTTTCTGATGTCTGGTGAGATGTTGTGATTATATATGTTGGAAGCATATCCTCCTCAAAATATTTCATCTTAATCAAGCTTTTGATAAAAATGACTAAACTCAAAGCAAGTACCACTGCAGACCACTACTCACTTCTTGATCTACAATTGATTTGTACCCAAATCTACCTTACACTGTTCCTTCATTAACCATTTGGCAGAAGGTATGTGTTTACTCTCCTAGGCATAAATTATACAATTCCAAAATACCTGAAGAAAAAGTAGCCTGCACCCCAAATCTTTACTATAACACACATTTGTATGCTTCTTTATAAATATTCCAGAATATTTTCTCAGCTTATGTTTGATTCTCAATATATATCTAGATGATATATGGGAAAACATTGAGCACTCTATTTTTTATAAACCTCAAAGATTCAATTCAATAAATTTTTATGATTACTTTTTATTTAAGGAACTATGTATTTGTGTCTAAGTATTACTTATTATTATATTTAACCATTATGTATCTGTAATGTTATTTAAATGTTCACATATGTATGCTCTATCTTCAAAAAAGACAGTTCTTTAACAACATATATTTATAAAGATCTTTTGGAGACCAGGCACTTCCAGAGATAGAGAGTTTAGTAAGATCCATCAACGTCTTCACAGGGTTTTTAGTAAAGCCTGTACCATAATCATACATATGTTAATAACCTATGAACAGTTACTGACATTTTGCCTACTTTCAAAAGTAAATTTAAGGCTAGCTACAAAATGCTCAAATAGATATGTGAGAAATTAAGTGCAAGAACTGAACGTTTATCATATTTCTATTTTCAGATCAAGGATGGTGCCTGCCACAAGTAATGAGGTTCTCAGAAAGGTTTTTCTGTGGACTATCATAGGATTTAGTCTGCATCTACACAGTACACAGTGAGGAATCAAAAACTATGCCAACACAACCACTGCCTCGTGGAGGAGATGCCATAATTAGAAATTCTAAAAGATTCTGTTCACACCAGTTTCTTAGGAAATACTGAGCTATGAGATAGATAGCATCACTGACTCAATGGACATAAATCTGAGCAATCTCCAAGAGATAGTGAAGGACAGGGAAGCCTGGCATGCTGCAGTCCATGGAGTCACAAAGAGTTAGACATGACGTAGCAATTGAACAATAACAACCTCTCTTAATAATCCTTTGACCTGTGTCACAACAGCCAATGACTTAACTGAAATACTTCTCACTCACTCAAAACTTTGACAAGAAAGCAGAACTTAAAATGGTGGGTTAACACCATTCTAGATGGTCAATGGTGACATGGAATAGTGATTGTGACTTATTTTTAAGATACTATTAAATTATTTTTAAAAATTCTGTATGCACATACAAACCTTTACTTCATGTGACATGGATAAAAAATAATATAAAACTCACAGATATCACCCTTTCATTCATTTCCTCTGATATATTTGCTATAATTTGGATGAGTACTGAAGAAGTTCCAAATGTTACTTTGTACTGAAGATATATCACAATTCAGCTCACAGAATCTCAGCCACTATCATTATAGCAAGGAAGTGGAGTTACTACTGCTTTAGACACCTTAGGTCTGACCCAAAAGCTTTTTTTATAAATGATTTGCCTTCCTAAAACAATGTACCATTCCATTCAAGCTAAACAGGAAAAAAGGGAATTCTTGTGTACTGCTAGTGGGATAACCCTATGGAGTTTTGCACATGAAGCTTTTAAAAAGCACTGTATATGTTCCAGAGCTACTTGTAAAAAAATTTTCCCAGATTCATTTTTTCTTGCCATTGCCCTTCTTGAATTCTGACCCCACTTTGCTTCTATACTCTTATTCTGAATCTTGACTCATGATCCACACAAGATCAAGGCTGCCACAATATAATTCTCTTAAGAGTCACTATGTTCTATGTTCTACACAGTCCCTTCCTTTGGGGGGTGAATTTAACAGTCATGGATGCTTTCTAATCCTTTCCTCACACCAGGAAGACTCAGTAGAGGTGCCACCTCAGTAAAGATTTAGCTGTTGGTGAAAATGTATATTGGTGAATCCACTGTGGAAAACAGTATGGAGGTTCTTAAAGATTAAAAATAGAACTATTATATGATCCAGCAGTCTCACTTCTGAGTACATATCTAAAGGAATTGAAATCAAGATCTTAAAAGGACAACTTTCCCTTATTACCCTGTTTGATTCCACATTCACTCATTGGCAAACACTATTGATGCCAACCCTTCCTTCCATTGTATTCAGGTGCCAACCCCAACTCTGCATGGAACTACCTATATTTTGCCAACAATTTTTTAATACCTATTTGACCATGAGCCAGAATGTGAAACCATATGAAATTCAAAAGCTATGAAGGGGGAAATGGAGAGACATTAATGTCAGTAGTAGCTGTCTTCTGGAGACCAGAGCTAAGGACAGCAGATGTTATTACAGAAATAATTTCACTATGTCATTGAAAATGTAAGGTTCTAAAAGATTAAAGGTCAGCTTATGGTATTTAATTATCAGAATAAAGTGGGAATGATTATAATGAGCTTAGTAGCAACATAAGAATAGAAGCCAAGTGAGCTTAACCTGCAGAGAGTTTTGTAGACAGTTCTTATAACACAACATCTATAATATCAAGGTAGATAGATATGCTCCCAAGAAAACTTGGATGAATAACTATGAGGCTAAAGGAAATTTCCATACCTGAGCTAGTTCTCAGAACCAGAATCAATGACTGAAGAAGAGGCCTACTACCCACAAGAAATGACCTACAATATGATAGCAAGTATGTATGATGACAATACTCCTACTTCTTCCCCAAAAGGACCTATGACCATACAATTATGTCACCATATACTGGGAAAAGGAGACTCTTTAAATACTTCAAAAACTCCTGGATACATGGCCTAATTGACATTAGTAACTAGGGACATGCAGTGTTATTATGCATCATCTAATCAGAGTAAGCTACAATTAATAAAGGGAGTCATGACCCAGGTCCACCTCACAGATAATTCACTGGGTCCAGAGATACCAAAGGTCATTTCCCTAGACTCAGAGTTTATAATTAGAATGCACATGTTTGATGTATGCAGAATCCCCACACTGATTCATTGGTCTATGTAGTAGGAGCTGTCAAATGGAGAAATGGAGAAAACCAAGTGAAAGCATCTGAAACTCTACTAGGGAGAAGATCAGAGATTAGTATCACCTTAAAGACTTAAACGGTGACTTGTTGGTTGGTAGTTCTGATCATATTCCCATTTAGAATACCAGTCCTGTCACTAGCAAAATCAGCTAAAAGCAAAAAGCTGACAGTGAACTAATACAAACTCAATCTGATAACAGCTCCAATTGCAGCTGCTATGTCAAATCTGATTCCTTTGCTCAAGCAAATTAACACGATGTTTAGGTACACAGTGTGTGGCCACTGATCTGGCAAATCCATTACTTTCTATTCCCAAGATGATAGGATTTTACGTTTACTTGGCATAGATAAGGGCACACAGCTATAGTATCAATCTTTTTTGTTAGGTCTACTTAATTAGAAAACTATAAGGCCTCCTATATTGCTGAGACTGTATAATTTAAAATATAAGTGCAAGATATTGAGAAAAGACGTTATGCAAAAATGGACTTAATCTTGTTTTTAATTGAAGTTTAGTTGATTTAAAAGGTTATGTTAGTTTCTCATGTACAGAAAAGTAATTCACTTATATATATATATATACACATATATTTATTTATATAATACATAATATAATATATATTATTTTTCATACTCTTCCATTAAGGTTTATTATCGGATATTGAGTATAGTTCCTTGTGCTATACAGTAGCACTTTGTTGTTTATCTGTTTTATATATAATAGGTTATATCTGCTAATTGCAAATTCATTTATTTCTCCCCCTGCTTCTCCCACTGGTAACCATAAGTTTGTTTCCTATTTCTATGAGTCTGTTTCTGTTTGGTAAATAGGTTCCTTGGTATCATATTTTTGATTCCACATATAAGTGATACCATATATTTCTTTGTCTGGCTTACTTCACTTAGTAAGATCATTTCTAGGTCAATCTATGTTGCTGCAAATGGAACTGTTTCATTCTTTTTTATGACTGAGTAGCCCCATTGTATATATGTACCACAAAATCTTTATCCATTCATTTGTCAATGGACAGTTAAGTTGCTTTCATGTCTTAGTTATTGCACTATTTAGTGCTGCTATGAACAAGTGATACCTTTTCAAATTAGAGTTTTCTCTAGATATGTGCCCAGGAGTGGAATTTCTGGATCATATGAAAACTCTGGTTTTAGTTTTTAAAGGAACCTCCATACTGTCTTTCATAGTGGCTGCAGCAATCTACATTCTCACCAAAAGTGCAGGAGGACTGCCTTTTCTTCACATGTTCTTTAGCTTTTGTTTTTTATAGACTTTTTAATGATAACCTGCTGGGGTCCAGCCCCGGTGAATCCAGGGTGATTCAAAGGGGAGATGGATAGCTGAGGAAAACCTTAGTTATTTAGAGATATCAGATTAGATTAGGAAGAAATAGTGTAGTAGGACAATTTAGTGGGGAAAAGATGCTGAATAACTTGGTTTACGGGGAAAACCAATAAAATCTCGAGACCAGAGGTTTGTACCATCTACGTTAGGCCATTGGCGCCCACTTGAATATCGAAGGGTGCTCCGCCTTAGGCTCCCTTTAGCATGAGTCTAGCAGCCAGGGCAAGTAAGTAGATGTGGTGAGCCTCCCCAATACAGATGGGAATTCAGCTGAAAAAGGAGAGAAAAGAATGACACAGGGAAGCCCAGCATCAGTGCAAGACTTCAAAAACTTTATTTTTCAAAATCAGCTTATATATCACAAGTTGTACACAAAGAAATAATGGAATATGCAGAGTTATGCAGGGGCAGCAATCCTGACCCTCACTGAGACAAACAAGGCTTTCTTTTTGCATACCCACCCGTATACAAAAGGTCTCAGGTGGTTTACATTATCTTCTTGCTAAAAGGCCTATTAACATTTTTATGACTCTCTTCCTGAATAATTGTCTATCAATCAGAAAACTCCTTTTCCCTAGAAGAGGTTTTCTTCACTGCATCACCCTCAAAGTTCTAAATAAAGTTACATTTCTGTAGAACAAAGGTGCAGTGGGTTATAGCAAAGAAGGTACTTAAAGATCTAATGTTGCTACTTGTTTTTTCTATATACCAACTATATCAACAAATAAAAGGTATGAAAATTTGGCAGCAAGTATTGGCTCAACAAATGAAACCTTTAATCAGTCCTATTCTAATGATTTTGACTCCTCAGAAGCCCCTACATTCCTGGGATGTTTTAAGCTTCCTGTGCCTCCGGTGGTCAGGAGGCCTCAAATAATGTGCAGCTATATGAGTCCCGTAGGCAGGCTAGAAAGCCATCAGAGGGGTTTTTGGATTGAAACACCCTTTCAAATGCAGAAGACTAAAGCCTTGAGATGACTTTTTCCAGAGTGTGTCAGGAGAGTGGAAAAGTACAATACAATAAGGCAGGCATATTCTTATTTTGGGGGGTACATGCTCATGAAATACCAAGGGGAAAACCTGAGATCTGACTCGAGCTTGCACATCAGATCTCTGCCCCATGACCTTGTCATGGGTGAGATTCCTCACGCTGATTCTCGGCAATAGCCAAGGAATGGATTCAACCTTAAATTTGCAATAGGATTAAGTATTTCTCCTTGTATCCCAGATTGGTCACCTCCAACTGATGGTACTCTTGTATTTTGAATATATAAGAATCAAGTCATATGGTACAGTAGAGATACAAGAAAAAGAATTTAAAAGACATTTGGAGATAGCTGTGGGCTAAATGCCAAAACATTTTTTTTTATTTGTATTAATTTTATGGTTATGCTTCTTTTTCGTTTGTCTCTATGCCTGGTAATTCTTTTGGTCATTTTTCCAACCTGTCTGCTGTCTGCATTAGATACAAGAAGTAAAAAGATCTCACAACCTAAAAAAGAACTTTATGCATTTCCTCTGGGAAAATGTATTAGAGTTTTCAGAAGTAAACTGCAGAGACATTGGGTATAAATGATGTGAGAAATGTCCATCAATCAAAACTCAACTACTGATTTCTCAAAGAATTTCAAAACAATATAGCTGAAATTTTCTCTTTACGCCAAAGTCTACACCACTAAACATCTTGAAAGAGACTTTATGGGCAGTTTCCCTGTAGATTTATTGTTTACATGCAAGAACATCAATCTTCTTAACTGCTGGACAGAGAGAACATAGACTGTGAATTAGATGTGCCTCTTGTCCAGAAACATGGCAAAGATAAAGAATCAAATGCCATATACATTATTCTGTGGAAACCCATTTTGTAATAACACATTTTATGTCAGCATGTGAACTTTGAAATTTCAAGCTGCAAGTAACTATTTTAGGGAAAAAATACTTTTTTTCTTTTTCTTCTCACTTGTAAAATAATTACTTAAACAAAAATATACATCATCTTTAAGCAAAGCAGAAAGTAAACAAAAACTGGAAGAAGTTTTGTAGGATACAAGGGAAAAAATAGCTAAAGTATTCTCAAAACAATAGTAATTGCTATATTTCAGTACAGAAAAAAAACTGCCCAATGGATCTTATAGTTAAGAAAAGGCCACACAAAATTGTGAAACCAAAATAAACTCCATTTTTGTTATTAAAATTCCAGTCATTTAGCTAGCTAGAAAAGTCACAATTCATTTTATGTCATGTAAAATGTACATATTACATTTAATAACTGTTTTATATATGCATATGTGAAGAACCAAAAAGATAACAACGGAATTTATTCATACTTTTCTGGTGGGATTTTGTTGGTATTTATTTTTACCTGAGTCCTTTTCTTTCTGTACTTTGTGAATATTATGTACTAAATATCCACCACATTAATGATTATATTCTGATAATAAACATTACTTTAAAATAAAATTAAACTTCCCTCCAGGCCATAACTACATATTCTCTTTCCCATTCTTTCTTTCTTCAAGTTGAAAAGGAAAGAGAATACTACTATGAATTGATTTGGAATACACAGAAGCATCTGCCATAAGCCAAGCTATTATAACCCATAATCTCCAAGTTCTTGAGGGTGCTCTGGGCCCATCAACCACAAATGGTCTAACTCTGGAATCATCAGGGCTGTCAAGGAAAAACAGCTAAATATTCTGATGAAAATCTGATGCCTTGGTTTATCAATTAAATATTGAATAAAGCTGGCCATTTCCCCCAGTTTCCCAGCCAACCTCTCCATCAGGATCCCATAATGCTCATCTCATTGGGACATAAACATGAGGGGCATCCCTAGGAGATACAGATCTGCAATGCACAGGGAGCCACACCATACTTTCTCAGCCAAAGACAAAGTTTCTTAGAGAAACAGGAGGACATTCAGATGGGTTTGTATTCTGTTAAAAGTATCTATTCAGACTCACATATGGAGATGCAGAAATCTGTAAAAGCATGGCTGTTGTAACAATTTGGACCTAAGCTATCAAGTACCCTAGATACTTCAAAACTACTGCCTCTGACACTAATCTTACCACAGAACACATAACATGCTTCCATTTTTTCAGGAAAGAAGAAGCGTCCATCTCTACAGTGAACAGAGACAAAATCTCTGCTTAGGAATATTAGAAGTACCAAGAATCAGCATCTCCAGGGACAGCATCACAACTGACAATCAAGTACTTAAGTCCTTAGAGTATGCCCCTAATCAACTGAAATCCTCCAGGCTTCCACACAGAACACTGCTTCAGAATTTTAACTGTAACAGAATAAGGCTGGCCAAATATGGGAAGACATAGAGTTGAATGAGCCAGCAGGTAGCTTGTACTTATTACAAGTGTCTAGGAAAAATAGAGGCCAAGAGTAGGAGATAGGAAAGGAACTAGCTCTAAAGAAACAAAATAAGAAAGAAAACACGGACTACTTTGATGATCCAAACAAGAGGACCTAAAGTCTGAGGGTCAGTGTCTCATAAAAACAAGCCCAGTACAAGTCAAAGGAGAACACTCTAGGCTAACTGGGGCCATAATCAGAGGCTGTGGAGTCAGACCTGTGATTAATGCCTACTGAGTAAAATTGCCTATTTTTAGAGCCAGACAGGCAGTCAGAGACCTGTAAGGGAAACTATGCATACTGTGACAAGGCAGAAATGGCGGGCCTGTAGGAAGTCCTCACACAGAGAACTTGGGTCTGATACACAGGGAGCAAGCATTTCTGACTGAGTAGGGGTGGCTTAGATTCCAGGAAGTCAGACACACCAGAGCAATTCCAACATCAGCACTAGTGCTCAGGCATAACAAGGATCAAAAAAGGATCTGCTTCCAGGGAGAGTGAGGAAGTGATGGCAAAGCACTTATGATGACATGTAACATGCTTGGAGAAACATGCTCCAGGTCTGGGGAAGAGAGATCTTAGATCTCCTTTTCCTCTACAGTCAAAAAAGAAATCACAAATACATCCCAGTGTTTGCCTCTACTATGTATTATGAAGAGCCATTGCTCTTTTGTTCTAAGTGAGGCAAACTTCATGTTTGCTCTTTGCTCCCTTTTATGTTTTGCAGCCAAGAGGGCATTTATATATGAAAAAGAAGAGCCTTCCGTCCCCCTTGATGATGAATGAGTTTGGTACAGTTTAGTCGTTTAGCCATGTCCGACGTTTTGCTACCCCATGAACCACAGGACATCGGGCCTCCCTGTCCCCATCACCAACTCCTGGAGTCCACCCAAACCCATGCTCATTGAATCAGATATGCCATCCAGCCATCTCATCTTCTGTCACCCTCTTCTTCTCCTCCCCTCAATCTTTCCTAGCATAAGGCTCTTTTCAAATGATTCAGCTCTTCGCATCAAGTGGCCAAAGTATTTGAGTGTCAGCTTCAACATCAGTCCTTCCAATGAACACCCAGGACTGATCTCATTTAGGATGGACTGATTGGATCTCCTTGTGGTCCAATGGACTCTCAAGAGTCTTCTCCAACACCACAGTTCAAAGATTCAGTTCTTCAGCACTCCACTTTCTTTACAGTGCAACTCTCACATCCATACATGACCACTGGAAAAACCATAGCCTTGACTAGACGGACCTTTGTTGGCAAAGTAATGTCTCTGCTTTTTAAAATGCTGTCTAGGTTGGTCATAACTTTCCTTCCAAAGAGTAAGCGTCTTTTCATTTCATGGCTGCAGTCACCATCTGCAGTGATTTTGGAGCCCAAAAAAATAAAGTCTGACACTGTTTCCACTGTTTCCCCATCTATTTCCCATGAAGTGATGGGGCCGGATGCCATAATCTTCGTTTTCTGAATGTTGAGCTTTAAGCCAACCTTTTCACTCTCCACTTTCATCAAGAGGCTTTTTAGTTCCTCTTCACTTTCTGCCATAAGGGTGGTGTCATCTGCATATCTGAGGTTATTGGTATTTCTCCCAACAATCTGGATTCCAGTTTGTGCTTCTTCCAGCCCAGCGTTTCTCATGATGTACTCTGTATATAAGTTAAATAAGCAGGATGACAATATATATCCTTGATGTACTCCTTTCCCTATTTGGAACCAGTCTGTTGTTCCATGTCCAGTTCTAACTGTTGCTTCCTGACCTGCATATAGGTTTCTCAAGAGGCAGGTCGGGTGGCCTGGTATTCTCATCTCTTTCAGAATTTTCCACAGTTTATTGTGATCCATCCATAAGGGTGGTGTCATCTGCATATCTGAGGTTATTGATATTTCTCCTGGCAGTCTTGATTCCAGCTTATGCTTTTTCCAGGCCAGCGTTTCTCATGATGTATTCTACATATAAGTCAAATAAGTAGGGTGACAGTATACAGCCTTGACGTACTCCTTTTTCTATTTGGAACCAATCTGTTGTTCCATGTCCAGTTCTAACTGTTGCTTCCTGGCCTGCATACAGATTTCTCAAGAGGCAGGTCAGGTGGTCTGGTATTCCTATCTCTTTCAGAATTTTCCACAGTTTATGGTGATCCAGAGTCAAAGGCTTTGGCACAGTCAGTAAAGCAGAAATAAATGTTTTTCTGGAACTCTCTTGCTTTTTTGATGATGCAGCAGATGTTGGCAATTTGATCTCTGGTTCCTCTGCCTTTTCTAAAACCAGCTTGAACATCAGGAAGTTCATGGTTCACATATTGCTGAAGCCTGGCTTGGAGAATTTTGAGCATCACTTTACTAGCATGTGAGATGAGTGCAATTGTGTGGTAGTTTGAGCATTCTTTGGCATTGCCTTTCTTTGGGATTGGAATGAAAACTGACCTTTCCCAGTCCTGTGGCCACTGCTGAGTTTTCCAAATTTGCTGGCATATTGAGTGCGGCACTTTCACAGCATCATCTGGCCCTTATAAGTCATCATGCTTGTACTGAAAGTTAGGTTGATTCTAATTTTCATCCCCCCGTAGTATCCTTATATGTACATCTCTGTGCATACCTTGAATTATTTTATTGAGATCAATTGCTAAAAATGGAAATGTTGAGTAAAATGATTGGAACATTTTTAATGATTTTTAATTCATTTGGCAGTTTCTTTAAAAAAAAAAAAGGTATTCCCATCATTAATGAATGAGAGGTCTTGCTTCACAATATTTGAGGGTCATCAACATTTTAATTGTTTAATTTGACAAGTAAAGATGTTTTTTATTTTAATTTGGCTTTCTTTGATTATTTATAGCATTAAATATCATTTTAGTCTTTATGGGAAATGTTTTTTTCTTATTTTGAGGATTTGATGCCACTCT
Organism: Madoqua kirkii; assembly: GCA_006408675.1. NCBI lineage: Eukaryota > Metazoa > Chordata > Mammalia > Artiodactyla > Bovidae > Madoqua > Madoqua kirkii. The sequence continues at coordinate 6,019 of SJYC01025054.1, read as the reverse complement.
TATGGATGTTCGAAGTCTTTTCCCGTACTTTTAAGAACATTAATTGTTTGTCTGCAGTATCTATTCATATAATTCTGGTTTTTTGCCCTGTATTTCATATTGATGAGTCTGGGATTTTGTTTGTAATTTTCTTGGCTGGAATGAGTAGATTTGAGTAGATTTATCAGGACACATACAGGTTTACTTTCTGAGCCTTTACGTAACTAAAATATCCTTTCTGTTTCTATCACATGTGAGTGACATCTTTTCAGGACATAGAATTCTTGGGTCACAACTTTTTCCCTCACAAATCTAGTTACTGTATTCTCATGTGTAGTATAGTGGAGAAGAAGCATGAAGTGGGCCTTTGTATATATGATGGTTAATTTTATATGTCAACTAAATTGGGCGTTGGAACACCCAGATATCTGGTCAAACATCATTCTGGGTGTTTTCGTGAGGATACACTTAGGTTAGACTAACGTTTAAATCAGTAGACTGGGTAAAGCACCCTCATGTATATGGACCCCATCCTCATGCAGTTCTGAATAGAACAAGAAGGCAGACTTTTTTCCTGACTAAGGAGGATTTCCCTCACAAATCTAGTTACTGTATTCTCATGTGTAGTATAGTGGAGAAGAAGCATGAAGTGGGCCTTTGTATATATGATGGTTAATTTTATATGTCAACTAAATTGGGCGTTGGAACACCCAGATATCTGGTCAAACATCATTCTGGGTGTTTTCGTGAGGATACACTTAGGTTAGACTAACGTTTAAATCAGTAGACTGGGTAAAGCACCCTCATGTATATGGACCCCATCCTCATGCAGTTCTGAATAGAACAAGAAGGCAGACTTTTTTCCTGACTAAGAGAGGATTCTTCTGCCTGACTGCCTTAAAAGTGAAACATCAGCCATCCCAGAGACTCGCCACCACCCTAATCATGTGAGCCACTTCCTTAAGTAAGTCTCTCCCTCTCTCTCTCTCTCTCTCTCTACACACACACACACACACACACACACACATATATGTATATATATTTGCATCCTATTGGTTCGGCTTCTCTGAAGACTGCTGATTAACACGATATGTTACCTGGAATTTTTTCTTGTATCTCCATACTGATAACATCCGTCTGATTTTTTTTCCTGTGAAATTTGAAACATGTTTTCATTATACATCTCAGTGTCTTCTTCAGTCATTGTTCAGAACACAAACCGATCCTAATGGACAAGAAGGTGAAAGTGAAAGTTGCTCAGTCATGTCCACCAGGTTCCTCTGTCCATGGAATTCTCCAGGCCAGAATAGTGGAGGAGGTAGCAGTTCCCTTCCCCAGGGGATCTTCCCAACCCAGGGACTGAAACCAGGTCTCCCACATTGCAGGCAGATCCTTCACTATCAGAGCCAGCAGAAGGGTGAAGGTACTTCTGTGTAGTAGTTGTTCTTAGTGGCACAGAGTACAAGGAAGTCACCTGCTCAGAGAAAGCGGGCAGACGGTGAGGATACTGAGTCCTGTGATTCAGCGCTGTGCCTGTAAGGCTCACTTCCTGCTCTCAGTGTTGCTCAGGTCATCCATGCCGGGTGTCCTCTGTTCTTCTAAGCTTAGTGTGGACCTTTCACCGCTGTGATTCAGATTCGACCCAGGTCCAGCTCTCCAATCTGAACCTCCAGCCCTTCACATATGATTATTTTTATGTATTTAAGTCTCTTTACCCAAATAAGCACAGGAATTATCTGAATATATGCACCTTTCATTTAACAGGCTTTTGATAATATTTATTTTCTGATTTAAATTGAAAAGATCAACAAATGTCACACACACTGCAAAAATAGGCAGTTGAGTATTTCTAAAATCTCCACCCTTTTTAGACCACTGTTGGCAATAATCAAAATAAACTTCTGCTTTAGGCTGATCATCAAGCTTTGTCTTTTGAAAATGTATACGAACAAATACTCATATGGATTTATTATCGATAGGAAGAACACAAAAATACAAATCTCACTGCAAAATGTATCTATTCTAATATAAATGTTTCCAAAGTGATTTTGTTAGGGATGTAAAATAACATGTAATTAGTTCATTGATACTAAAATTCCTCGTTGAAGATTTCTGCATGATTACCTACAACTTTAACAATAAGCAGTTAGACTGATTATGTGTCAGGCACTGTGATAAGTGAAATTTATCAACAGTTTTATTCATATAGATTTTTAAATTTATGGCAGAAAACTATGTTACTTATGTGATCCATAGTAAAAACCACATATCCCTGAATTTAACTTAGTGTTCTATCAATTTAAAAAAATTGCTAACTTACATTAATGATATTGTGCCTCAAGATTAGTAGATGTGTAAGTGACTGCCATCAGTATAGTCTCTGAAACCTGAGGCTGGAACTAGAAATAGATGAAATTGCAAGTGACACCTCTGCATTCCACTGGTCCCTGTTTATAGGTTTTCAGTAAATCCAGGTGGACCAGACCCAAGATTACTCTTCCTGGGGTAGCAAAGGCAGAGCTGCTTATGAAAATAAGCACCATTTCTTCCAACACCCCAGTATCACTGTAATTCCAGCCCATGGATTGATCCTAAATCCTCCCTGTAAATAAGAGTGATATTTCAAGGATAACAAATAGTAAAGCAACCCATCTAGTGGGAAAAAAAAATCTTCTCCACCTACCATTTCGTTATCCTAATATTATTATATATTGGACAAGCCTTTCATTATAAATTTGGAGTTAAGAGACTTAAAGAAAACTCAGTGTTAGAAAGCTGCTTGTACTCAAGTGGAAATTGTTAGCAGCAGAGCCCTGCCTGTTTTCATGGGACATGGGAATGAGGCACAATGGAAGCATCTGTGAATTGCACATGGATGTGTAGAAGCTGAGGCTGAAGTATTTTAAATTTAGTATTAGACGCTTATTGCAAATGCGTTTGAAGAAGGTGTGTTACTCTGTTCAGCCTACAATACCAAAACTCCATAGAATAGCTGGCTTAAGCAGCAGAGATGTATGTCTCACAGCTCTATAGGCCAGGAGTCCAAGATCAAGGCCAACGTGGCTTCTGGTGAGAACTCCCTTCCTGGCTTGGAAATGGTCACCTCCCCCCGTGAGTCCTCACACAGCTGAGGGAGACAGAAGAGATACGTTCCTCTTCCTTAGGACCACCAGTACCATCAAATTAGGACCCCACGTTATGTTCTCATTTAGCATCAACCACCTCCTTAAAGCCCTCTCTCCAAATCCTGTCACACTGGGAGTTAGATCTTCAACATAATAATTTAAAGAGAAATTCAGTCCATAGTAGGTTGTATAATTCTTTTCCATAATTTTGTTTCTATAACTACATTACTCTTAATTTTTTTAAAATAGCTTCTGTTTTGCAGGAAAATGAATGTGTGACTACTTAAATAGTACCTAGCAGTCAAAATCACACCAAGTGGAGTGAGCTCCCAGCCACCCACTTACCCTAATTCACTGAAATCCTGAACCTAAAAATATGCCTTGTATTCTGAAGATCACAGGCGGTATATCAATAGATTTTATTGCTTTTTTGTTAACTTCAAAAATGTTCTTTGATGAAGTTTTCGTTGCCACGATTGATGTATTCGAAAATATCACACTGCTTTCTTTGTTTGCTTTACATTGTTGTATCATTATGGGGACACGAGAAACCCCCAGGGGGAATAAGAGCGATTTTCCTGCCCTCATTCCATCAACCTTGCCCTGAATACGTGGGATAAAATGTAGCACACAGACTGCTTGGCTTCCTGGACTGGAGCGTCTGTTGAGACTCTCTAGGAAAACTCATATTTAAGGACGTGTGCACGCTTGTGACCTTTGGTCCAGGGTTGAATAGTTTTTTGAACCAACATAAACTATGGGATGTCCATCCTCATTAGGTGATAAAAGATACTGCTTATCTCACTCCTGTGTTATCTCTTGGGTACATTTGGTGACTGATGGCCTAACATTGCATAGTATGGACTAAGAAACTTTAAATCTGACTTATTTAATAAGGACTTGTGATGTGACCTGCAGTACAATCCCGCCGCAAGAATAAAACTGCTATTCAGTTACACAGGTGGGTGCTGAAGTTCAGCCTAACATGAGACAAAAATGCTAGAAAACTACATGAGATCAAGTTAGTGGAGTCAAGTTGTCAGGCTACCTAAATAAAGAGAGGAGAAAAGTAGGCAGTATACAAGCTCTCTTTAAAAAAAAAAAAAGCTCACATATTCAGTATATACTTAAATTCTTTCCTAACATTATTTAAATGTTTATAGTATATATTTAAGTATAATGTTTACAGTATATATAATATGTGGTGGCTCAGATGGTAAAGAATCTGCCTTCAGTGCAGGAGATATAGTTTCAATCCCTAGGTTGGGAATATCCCTTGGAGAAGGAAATGACAACCCACTCCAGTATTCATGCCTGGAGAATCCCATGGACAGAGGAGCCTGGCAGGCTACAGTCCATGAGGTTGCAAAAAGAGTCAGACACAACTGAGCGACTAAACAACCAACCAAAAATGTACATAAAAGTACATATAAGTACCTAAGATATATTTTGAATCCATCTATAAAATTAGAAAACTGTAGTAATTAAGCACAAATGAAAAATACATAAATGAAATTAAAATTGAAATACTTTTGCTAAGCTGCACATGCTGTTGTTAAATCACTGCTTTAACATGATTACTAACGGCTATAAAATTGTTTTTTTTCCTGATTTTGAAGGTTTTAATGGCTTTATATTTTATAATTGCATGTTTATAAATTTTTTTATTGAATTTATATAATAAATACATGTATTTCATAGATAAAATTATACATCAATATTTATATATTATCATAAAAATAAAGTACAATTTATATCATAAGATCTATATCTTACAACTAGTTTTTTTTTTAATTATTAAATTTTTAAACTGGATATAAAGCCAGTTAAAATTATCCAAACATCTAAAACTCAGAGACCAATCCTGTTTAGTGTATTTCTTTTTTCTCTTTCAATGCACAATTCTGGAGGGAGGAACTGGGAAAGCAGGTCAGTCTATATGGGAATTTTATGTAACACCCTATGCTTTCAGTTAGAGTGACCTGTCCCAGTTTGCCTGGAATTGAGAGGTTTCCTGGGATATAGGACTTTCAGCTCTAGAATCAAGACAGTCCCAAGCACACGGGACAGTTGTTCTCCCTACTTTCAGCCTTATACCTTCCCTGTTCCTTACCTTCTTCATACCTCAGTCTGCCTGTGTTTGAGCTCATAGCTTCTTTTGCCTTCTATCATCAGTCAACATTCTTCATACAATTTTTCTAATTTTGTTGAAATAGCTTAGCTTCAGTGTGGCCCCTTTATTCTCTCTGTTTTTGAATGTTGAGAAGAGTGGTTTATCCAAACTCCAATCCTTGCTATTTTAACAAGCTTTCAAGTGTGCTCTAATCACCATCTTAACCAGAAGGTGCTAGATTCCTTTTGAGTTTTACAGCGTAGGTTTTTGACGACTCTGACTCAACTCACTTCTCAAGAAACCTTTCTGTGTACAACTTGGACTTCCCTTGCCCTGAATGCATCAGCTATGACCTCTGTTCAGCTGCTCTTAACAATCAAAGCTGAACTACTTGGCTTTAATGTGGTCCTAAATATAAATAGAAATACGAGGTTAACATAGGATGTTTGGTTATTAAAAAATCATCCAAATGTTATTGAATACTCACTTTTTTAGACTATCATTAAAATAAACACATATAAAAATGTCATATTCATAAAGAATCTCTGGAGCCACTGAGAATATTGTCCAGATTTGGGAGTGACTTCTTGTAGATCATGTTAATACTGCATGTTTATTCATATTCACAGAGAGTACCATTTTAAAATATGGAAAAATTATGATCGTGAATTAGATTTTATTTTAAAATCCTAGAATCTTGGCAAACCCATTTTCATATAAATTAAGGTTCACTCGCTTAGGTCTATTGAAAAGGAAATTTCTAAGAAATGTTCTAAATAAGTTCATATGATTAAAAAAAAAA
>SJYC01025053.1:0-11814 GCA_006408675.1 Madoqua kirkii | reverse complement strand
CATGAGGTTGCAAAAAGAGTCAGACACAACTGAGCGACTAAACAACCAACCAAAAATGTACATAAAAGTACATATAAGTACCTAAGATATATTTTGAATCCATCTATAAAATTAGAAAACTGTAGTAATTAAGCACAAATGAAAAATACATAAATGAAATTAAAATTGAAATACTTTTGCTAAGCTGCACATGCTGTTGTTAAATCACTGCTTTAACATGATTACTAACGGCTATAAAATTGTTTTTTTTCCTGATTTTGAAGGTTTTAATGGCTTTATATTTTATAATTGCATGTTTATAAATTTTTTTATTGAATTTATATAATAAATACATGTATTTCATAGATAAAATTATACATCAATATTTATATATTATCATAAAAATAAAGTACAATTTATATCATAAGATCTATATCTTACAACTAGTTTTTTTTTTAATTATTAAATTTTTAAACTGGATATAAAGCCAGTTAAAATTATCCAAACATCTAAAACTCAGAGACCAATCCTGTTTAGTGTATTTCTTTTTTCTCTTTCAATGCACAATTCTGGAGGGAGGAACTGGGAAAGCAGGTCAGTCTATATGGGAATTTTATGTAACACCCTATGCTTTCAGTTAGAGTGACCTGTCCCAGTTTGCCTGGAATTGAGAGGTTTCCTGGGATATAGGACTTTCAGCTCTAGAATCAAGACAGTCCCAAGCACACGGGACAGTTGTTCTCCCTACTTTCAGCCTTATACCTTCCCTGTTCCTTACCTTCTTCATACCTCAGTCTGCCTGTGTTTGAGCTCATAGCTTCTTTTGCCTTCTATCATCAGTCAACATTCTTCATACAATTTTTCTAATTTTGTTGAAATAGCTTAGCTTCAGTGTGGCCCCTTTATTCTCTCTGTTTTTGAATGTTGAGAAGCGTGGTTTATCCAAACTCCAATCCTTGCTATTTTAACAAGCTTTCAAGTGTGCTCTAATCACCATCTTAACCCAAAGGTGCTAGATTCCTTTTGAGTTTTACAGCGTAGGTTTTTGACGACTCTGACTCAACTCACTTCTCAAGAAACCTTTCTGTGTACAACTTGGACTTCCCTTGCCCTGAATGCATCAGCTATGACCTCTGTTCAGCTGCTCTTAACAATCAAAGCTGAACTACTTGGCTTTAATGTGGTCCTAAATATAAATAGAAATACGAGGTTAACATAGGATGTTTGGTTATTAAAAAATCATCCAAATGTTATTGAATACTCACTTTTTTAGACTATCATTAAAATAAACACATATAAAAATGTCATATTCATAAAGAATCTCTGGAGCCACTGAGAATATTGTCCAGATTTGGGAGTGACTTCTTGTAGATCATGTTAATACTGCATGTTTATTCATATTCACAGAGAGTACCATTTTAAAATATGGAAAAATTATGATCGTGAATTAGATTTTATTTTAAAATCCTAGAATCTTGGCAAACCCATTTTCATATAAATTAAGGTTCACTCGCTTAGGTCTATTGAAAAGGAAATTTCTAAGAAATGTTCTAAATAAGTTCATATGATTAAAAAAAAAAGAAATTGGATGGTCATGTGATTTCTTATCCCCAGGATTTTAATTCTTAGGTCAAGTTTTTGTTTTTTTTCCTTTCAAGTCTTAAAAAATTCTCTTCCTGAATATTTTCAATTATTTTGGCCTATCAGCTCTGACTCTTCTAAGGATCTATGCTTCATCCACAGATAAACTGTTTTTACAAATGTTTTTATTTAACTTAATTTCTCATTTCAAATGTGAAGTGCATCGAAAATGAAATTTGTAATGCAGCAAAATGTCTGGGGTCATTTCAGAATCTCATGTAGACACACTCTGGGGACTCTTTTTACCATGAGGCCATTTGATGTTAGTTATGGAAACAATTTAAGTAGTCTGAATTCTTGTAAGTTTAAAAAGAAACATTCTCATTTTCACAGATATGAAAAGAGAAAATCTATCTGCAGGGCCATTTTCAGTTCATTCCATTATTATTGCAGCTCTTCCTCACCCCCTACAATTCTTCTTGGTGAATTCCTACAAATAAAGTATCTGTATTTTGCCTTAAACTTATTTATTTTGTTATAAGTATTTTGACTTTGTTGGATTGAAAGTAAAGACGTCTTCTGAGAAATATTTTTGCCCTTGATAACTAAGAAAAAGAGTTCAGCAAAATTACAAACATGAAAAATTCATACATTTTCTTAAAAGATTTCATGGTAATATCTTCTGCAATGCAAAGATTCTCTTTGAGAAGGCTACTACTTCTTCTGTGTAAGAAATTTTGTCTCATGACTATTTAAGCAATAACCCTGTCAATGTTTTATGAGATGACAATTTTTATAGATCTCTTTTTCAATCAAGCAATTCAGAAATAATTTCTAGTCCCTTAAATCCCTCAAACACACACTTCCCAAGTCTCTTAATTTAATATCGATAAATACTTTGAGCCAAGGTAAAAGAACGTGACTAATTCATGTCCCCAGAGTGTGTTACTCACAACCATTCTGTACACTAATCTCTGTTTAAATATTTGATTATAAATGAAGATAAAATATATAGCAAGTACAAATGGAAGGAGAAAAAAATTTAGAAGGGCAAATATAGAGGTCTGAAATAAGAGTAGTTGCTTTGAAGATAATTTATGAGACTTACTGAAGATGCATGAAGATTTTTTTAACTTCACTTGGTTTCCTATGTTCTTCCCATCCACGAAGAATCCTACTTACCAGCTTTGGTTATCAAAGCCCAAGGCAGTGACTCAATCTGCCATTTCCTAGAGCTTGTTCCATTTCTCAGATGGTCAGTGGTAAAGAATCTACCTGCAATGCAGGAGTTATGGGTTTGATCCCTGAGTTGGGAAGACCTCCTGGAGAAGGAGATGACAACCCACTCCAATATTCTTGCCCGTAAATCCCATGGACAGAGAAGCCTGGCAGAGTACAGTCCGTGGGATCACAAAGAGTTGGACAGGACTTAGTGGCTAAACAACAGCAACAACCAGAACGACAACAAGGATTGCTCTTGTCAAGGCAAGGATAAAATGTGTTCAGAGTCTGACTCAAGATTTAGGAACTATCAATACAGTCCTTAGCAATTATATCCCACTAAGGACACAAGAACTCAACAGAGTGTCACCAACCTGTGAGTTGAGATCCAAGTTAATTTCTTGGAAATATGTGCCTACAGAAATAACATGTGTGGATTTATGTTGTACTACTAACAGATCTGAGACCCTGACTGTCACACGTGACATTGTTTTACAGAAAAAGAAGCCCCATGTTTCAGTTCCCAAGCTGGCACTTCTTTCCCCTTGCCACCTTGAAACGAGGGCCAGCTCCTCCTCTTCTCCAGTCTAGCACTGAGCTGCTCAAAGGAAAATGAAGATCCTGAGGCACGGTTAACACAGAGATCCCCAATCTCCGGAACAGAGAGGAGATGGAACACTGAAGGGGTTTGATGATCGGGTTCCAACATGTGGCGTGCAGCAGTCAGTTTTCAGGCTTACAAAGAAGTGGTTTTCCAGGAGGCTTAATAGTCTGCTCCACTCAACTTTAGAAATTTCAGCCTCTGTGACTGAAATACAGTCACAAAAGACAAGAGGTTCATGATATTTGTGACAGAGAGAAGCAAAATTCTTCCTTTACGTCAACTTCATGTAATAAGATCTATAAATTTCAATAAGCTCTGAGGGCATCGATGCATCCATAATTATAGAAACTAGATATGGTGACGGATCACTCCATTTTCCCATTTTCTGAGGCTCTCCTAACACCACATGAGTACTGTGTCTTATTCTTCTGGCCTTTGGCCATTCTATATACAAAGCCTTGCTGACCAAATGGCTCACTTTTTTAGCCAGAATGGATTTTCTTGTGTATCAATAGTGGGAGAAAAAGTGAATTAATGCTTCTTCTTAGCAGTTACCTGACATTACATTTCCTGTTCTTTCTAAACTCTCCTGTGAAATATACACAATATTAAAATTATAAATCCTAATATTTATAATTCTTTCCTTCTAGTAATTTGCTTCTTTCCTTTGGCAACTTAATCACTAGAGGCCTGGGTTTTCTCATCTGTAAAATGAAGGAATTATACCAAATAATATCCAAGAGTTTTTCTAACCGAGTAAGTCCACAGTACTACTTGTGTTTATACTAAGGTTGAAAAAATACATAAATACGTTGTGGATAATGAGAGCCAGGTTTTTCACTTTTGGAGAAAAAGTTTCAAATAAGGAAAGCAAAGAATAGAATAAACTCGGTAGTGTTGGATTGAACCGAAGGTTTTAGTGTGGATTCCTGGTTAGACAAAGAAATACAGGTATGTTCACATGGACAGGTTGGTGTCCAGACATGTTTCCCAGCTCTGTCTGCTGAGAGGGCCTAGGAGCAATGTGAATCCAGCAGCGATTAGCATACCTAAAGCCCAGATGTTGGTTCCAAATTCTATTTTCTAAAAGGAACCTTGTTGCTTTGGAGAAAGTATTGATTCCAGGCCTGTGGCAGGGAACGTAGAAGACATACCCAGAATATCTGTGGTGCCAGGATAGTAAAGATGCATTTAAGAAATGATGGGGCCATGAGGAACTCAGGAGTCAACCTGGAGGAGCTCCCAATGGCCAAAGCTGGAATAATTTGAGTGACAAAATAAGTATTGATAGTATAAAATTATAACCCATAGACTAAAATAAATATCCACAGGTGGATGGCTGATATTGACAGCAGGACGGTGGCCATGGGGAGCTGGAATCCACTAAAGAGTGTGTAACAATTCACCTGTCAGATCAACTAGCGGTGAAAATGGGTGGTGCTGGAAGGTCAGGCCCATATCTGGCTGCCTCGGGGGCCCAGTCCTTCTGATCGAGGCCCAGCCTGTGGACGGTGTGAGGCTGGTAGTGGCTCCCCAGCGTGCCAGGCCTGGGTCTTCCGGAGTCAGGTTGCTTGGGAACGCAGCCCAAAGCAGGTGGTAAACTCCATCTAAGGCTGAGTACCAGCATGATACCGAGAGTCAACAAGTATCATAAGAGAAAGTTGCAAAGAAATATCCGCAAGTCCGTACTTCTATCAACCAATCAATCAGTAAAGAAGAGCCGGCTCTTCTTTATAGTCATGGGGCATGCATACACTCAGTCATGTCTGACTCTTGCGATCCCATGGACTGTAGCCCACCAAGCTCTTCTGTCCATGGAATTTTGCAGGCAAGAATACAGGAGTAGGTTGTCATTTCCTACTCCAAGGATCTTCCCAACCCAGGGATGGAACCTGCATCTCCTGCAATGGCAGGCAGATTCTTTACCACTGGCACCATCAATTCCAATTAATCAGTATGAAAGAAACGAGGTAGATAGAAAACAACCAACTTAGGCAAGTTTAAGAGCCATGGAAGAATGCTGAAATGAGTGGACAAAAGCACGATGAGACACTAAGATGAATATTTACACAGCCTTCAAGTATCTCCCAAGATATTTACTTTCACAAAACAGGCAAATATTTTTGAAGACTATGAATATCCAGTGTTGATGGGTAGATAAATGTGAAGCTGAGAACTCAAACAGACTGTTAGTGAAATGAAATCCTCCTATCTTTTGACTCAACAATTTAATTTTTATTAATCTTATCAAAAATACATGTGTACACAAGAAACATGTATAGAAAAGAACATTTGAATTATTCATAGCAGCAAAATATTGGAAATGATCTTAATATCCTTTAAAAAAAGGAAGGGTTAAAAATTATAGCAGGTGCAGACATCGAAATGTTTTCCAATTATTAAAAAGGAATGAGGTCGCGTTGATGTATAAACATGAAAAGATCTTCAAAACATTTTATGGGTAACAAGCAGGTTGCATAGCAGTTGATGAGTATAAAGAGGATGGATAGGTAGATAGATTAAAGAGAATTTACATATTTTACCAGTAACTGTCTCACATAATTCTCAATTTGAATTTCTACATTGGGAATATATTCATTTATGACATATGTAGCTAAAAATAGACAGTAAAAAAATAAGCTCCCATATGATTTAGAGCAGCTCTATGTAAATATAGTTATTTTGTCCAACTTTTAAGGTCACGTTTAAAAGATAAAAAATGGGTCAAAAGTAAAATATTCAACCAAAAATGTGTATTCCTGAGATTAACTTAAGCAATAGATTTTCTTCATAAAGGCTGGGAACATGAATGATTTCCTCCTCCACACAACTCACTGGGCTATAGGTCAGGTAGATTGTTGGAGGGAATATTTTTGCAATATTATTTCAGAGGATGAGCTAGGGAGGGAGATGTCAGGAATCTCCCCAGCTCTAGTTAATAGCCTGGCTGTTCACACTGTGTGTCCTGGCGACCTATACAGTCTCTCTTGTAAACTTCACTAAATTAGAATGGTAACAGCAAAACAAGCTTACTCATTTAAATACATTTCTTGTACGAATGAAAATAAAAGTTAGGATGAACAAAACAAGAAAAAAAAAGATATAAGGTCTGCAAAGCCACATATTATACAAAGCCAGGTATTAAAAAGAAACTGTTGGGTAAAATGAAAATTAGAGAGTAAGACTATAAAACCAAAACAAAATTAGAGGAGATAAGAAGCCATGGGCGAATGATGAATTCAGTCACTGCATTTTAAAAGCGTTGTTTCAGTTCTGATGGTGTAAGTAAACCTCTGGAGGAAATATAGAAACAAAACTTCCCAGCCATCAGCCAGTTGTTCAAAGCAGAACCTAGAGGTCATTTTTGATATTTCCCCTCTCTCACTGACAAATCTAATTCATTGCTACGAGGAAAATAATTCCATCAGTTCAACAACCAAAATAACTTTCAAATATCCCCACTGTGTCCAACTTCAGCGCCACCACCCCGGTATCACCATTGCTCAATCTTACCAGGACACCTCAATGACCTTTTAGCCCCTCTCTTAGCCTGCCTTCCTGTCCTCCCAACTCATAGCAACTAGGCTAATCCTTTTAAAACTTAAATAGTCCTGTCCCTTCTGCTTAAAACTGCTTACCTACCAGGGCCACCCTGCTATGACATTCAAGACGGCAGATACTTACCAAGCTCCCCTCCCCTACCTGCCCATCTTCATTGTAAGTCTCTCTCCTCATTCTCCAAGCCAGCCTTGCTTCTTTTCTCTCCTCATGTCCCTCCGCAGGACCATCATGCTCTTCTTCCCCTGATTTTTGCCTGATTGATTCTTTCTCATCAGTCAAGTCTCAACCTAGATGATATTTACCAACGGATGTTTCCCTGACCACACAATCTAAAATAACCCTCACCTCCACCATGTTGGCCTCTGATCTTTTTCTTCACATGGCTTACAGAAGTGTATAATTATGTTCATTCAAACATATGCCTTTTTAGTGTATATCTCCCCCATGGTATAGATCCAAAGAGGGAAGGAGCTATGTCTACCTCATTCACTTCTGTATTCCCAGTGCCTCATCTAGCACCTGGCATGCAGTAGGTGTTCAATAAGTGAATAGGTAAACAAGTTAGCATAATCAGGTCTAGGAATATTTTGAAGGGATGGCAGTGCCATGCAAGATGAAGATTGATAGTGTGTGTACATGGTCAGTCGCTTTCGTCATGTCTGACTCTTTGTGACCCCATGGACCGCAGCCCTCCAGGCTCCCCTGTCCATGGGACTCTCCAGGCAAGAATACTGGAGTGGGTTGCTGTGCCCTCCTCCAGAGGGAAAGTGAAAAGTGAAGTCACTCAGTCGTGTCCGACTCTTAGCGACCCCATGGACTACAGCCTACCAGGCTCCTCCATCCATGGGATTTTCCAGGCAAGAGTACTGGAGTGGGGTGCCATTGCCTTAGGGAAGCTTGGTAGAAGTAACTATTATTCCTGTGATTTAAAGTTAGAAATGATACAGGAATAGACACAGCGCCCTCTAGAGAATTCAAACGGCTGCCTAGACAAGTGCGTTAGGAGTTCAATGTAGCCGCCGTGTCTGCTTCTCACTCATTGGGTTGAGAAATAATTTTGCCATTGCATCCACGGTGATTAACAAGTGACTCATACTGAATAAACTCATGTCAGATTTATGTGTACATTACAAAGCCAACTCATTCATTTACAGTAAAAAGTATAGCCATCAAGCTAACCTGAGTTTCAATCTTGTCCCTCCGCAGGACCATCATGCTCTTCTTCCCCTGATTTTTGCCTGATTGATTCTTTCTCATCAGTCAAGTCTCAACCTAGATGATATTTACCAACGGATGTTTCCCTGACCACACAATCTAAAATAACCCTCACCTCCACCATGTTGGCCTCTGATCTTTTTCTTCACATGGCTTACAGAAGTGTATAATTATGTTCATTCAAACATATGCCTTTTTAGTGTATATCTCCCCCATGGTATAGATCCAAAGAGGGAAGGAGCTATGTCTACCTCATTCACTTCTGTATTCCCAGTGCCTCATCTAGCACCTGGCATGCAGTAGGTGTTCAATAAGTGAATAGGTAAACAAGTTAGCATAATCAGGTCTAGGAATATTTTGAAGGGATGGCAGTGCCATGCAAGATGAAGATTGATAGTGTGTGTACATGGTCAGTCGCTTTCGTCATGTCTGACTCTTTGTGACCCCATGGACCGCAGCCCTCCAGGCTCCCCTGTCCATGGGACTCTCCAGGCAAGAATACTGGAGTGGGTTGCTGTGCCCTCCTCCAGAGGGAAAGTGAAAAGTGAAGTCACTCAGTCGTGTCCGACTCTCAGCGACCCCATGGACTACAGCCTACCAGGCTCCTCCATCCATGGGATTTTCCAGGCAAGAGTACTGGAGTGGGGTGCCATTGCCTTAGGAAAGCTTGGTAGAAGTAACTATTATTCCTGTGATTTAAAGTTAGAAATGATACAGGAATAGACACAGCGCCCTCTAGAGAATTCAAACGGCTGCCTAGACAAGTGCGTTAGGAGTTCAATGTAGCCGCCGTGTCTGCTTCTCACTCATTGGGTTGAGAAATAATTTTGCCATTGCATCCACGGTGATTAACAAGTGACTCATACTGAATAAACTCATGTCAGATTTATGTGTACATTACAAAGCCAACTCATTCATTTACAGTAAAAAGTATAGCCATCAAGCTAACCTGAGTTTCAATCTTTGTTTAATTCCATCCATCACTCCTCATAGGAGAGAGCCAGGTAGCTAAACTATATCCAAATGATAACCGAAGCTCAGAAAAGATTCCTGGCCACAAATTACTTGTGCTGCAGAGGTACCATCACCATAGTCTTAGGTCTGAATTCCTACAATAGCCTCCTAACCATTCTCTGTATACCCGCCTCTCAAATCTATTAAGCACATAAATGTTCCATTAAAAACAGCCATCTGGTCACCTCACTGCTCTATTCAAAACCCTTCAGAGGTTCTCCATCACATTTGAAGGAAATCCAGCCCTTATTTGGGGTTTACAAGGCTCTGTGTAATCAGGGTCCTGCCACCTCTCCAGTCTCATCAACAGCCCCTCTCTTAACATTCTGGATGCCCCAGTGCACTCATGCTTGCAGACCGAGAGATCTAACACACAAATGGTCAACAGCCAGATCGTGTATAAAAATAGAGCTCTGAGCCACAGCCTGCAACAACCAGCCCCGGAAGCCAGGCTGCTATCTAAGTCAGACTGGTGGGGAGTCAACCCACTCTCTCTAACAACTGATCCAGGAAAATAAACAGTGATCCCGTGGTAGTCAGACCCAGGCAACCAAGGCACGTGGGTGACTGATAGCCTTTGAGCCTCTGACGAAATGTGAGTGGCCATGGCTGCTTCCTTGCTAGGGCCAGCTCTGAATAAACGGCCTTTGCTTGTTGTCTTTGGGTTGGTCTTTGTTTATTTCCACAAGACCCTTCACTGTGACAAGCTGCTTCCTCCCTCGGACACTTTCTAATACCTGCTTCCTCTGCCTGGAATGCTTCCCCAACCTTTCACGTGGACAGTCCCTTCCTCTTTTCTAGATCTCCGCTTATATATTGAAGACACCCTCCCAAATCACTCTGTATACACACCCCTGTCCAAGACTCTCTTTTGATGCCCTTGCAGCACTCACCACAACTTGCTATCATTTTGCCTGTCTTTTCAGTTTCATTTCTACCTGTCACCTTCACGAGGATGAAGCTCTATGAAGACAGAGACTCTTTTTTGCCTGTTTTTTCTGCTCCTTGAGGACCTAGAATAAAATCCCTGAAAACACAAGATACTAAAGAAGATGTTGCATGGGTGAATAATTGATCACACGCCTAAAGTGAATGCAGACCCAGGGTAAGGAACGACTGTGTGCTGCTGCTGCTGCTGCTGCTGTTTAGCCCACCAGGCGCCTCGGTCCATGGGATTTCCTAGACAGGAACACTGGAGTGGGTTGTCATTTCCTCCTCCAGAGGGTCTTCCTGACCCAGGAATTGAACCCACATTTCCTGCTTAGCAGGCAGATTCTTTACCCTAAGCTGGGGTCAGATGGGGGAAGCCTCAAACTATGCCTGCTGCTGCTGCTGCTAAGTCGTTCAGTCATGTCCGACTCCCCTCTAAAATAACTAGATGTTACGTGAGTCTGTGATGCTACAAGTCTGCCAGTTTGTCTCATGGACCATTTGCGGGGCTGGAAGTTGGTCTCTGTTAGACCTGCCTTGGTATGGAATATCCTACTTCAGCACAGTGGCTGAAGGAGGGCCCTGGCCCAAGAGGGCATGGCTGTCTCACAAAGTCTATGAACGCTGAACATCCGAGTTACTTGCCTCTAGCCGTCAAATAGTCAGTCCTCCAGACCTTCCCAGAATCCAACCCACAAGGTCAGTGCTTCTTGTCAAGTTGCTGGGACAAGTGGAATTTGGTGACTTAACAAGCCACCAGCCTTGTCCTCAAAGGTGTCATCAGATTGAATAATCAGCCACAACTTCACTGTAGTCCTACCTATTGAGGATTTATCAGAAAACTGGCTTCACTGGTAGCTCAGTCAGTAAAGAATTGGCCAGCAGTTCAGGAGACCAAGGTTCAATCCCTGGTTGGGAAGATCCCCTGGAGAAGGAAATGGCATACCACTCCAGTACTCTTGCCTGGAGAACTCTATAGACAGAGGAGCCTGGCGGGCTACAGTCCATGGGGTTACAAGAGTCAGACATGACTTAGTGACTAAACCACCACCATCAGATAAACAGTAACCAACAGAAGAGATAAGGGTGGGGATAGGGACAGGATTGGAGTGGGGATGAGGAGAGAGGTAGAGATGACAAAGACAGAAAGAGTAGAGACAGAGACGTAGAGACACAAAGACGTATATGTAAAGCGGTTTAACTTCAGCAGATGTGGGGACTGGCCAGTCATAAACCTGCAGGAAGGCCTGCTGCTGGGCTGTGCTCAGTTATGTCTGACCCCATGGACAGTAGCCCACCAGGCTCCTTGTGCATGCTAATCACATGTACAGAATATCTTCAGAGCAACATCAGACCAGTGACTGGCCTGACCACTGGGCACCACAGCCTAGCCACAGAGACACAAAATTGATCTGCACACCAAGGTTTCAACTTCAACTCCTCAGCTTAAAATTGCCCTAGGCTTGCTCCCACCCTCAGCTTAAATTCCCAGTCCTCTACCGTGATGGACAGGCCCAGCTGAGTATGATTCAGGCCTATCTCTCTGGCCTGGTCTTCTGCAGCCCTATTTGTCAATATTCTACAGTCACTCTGTTCTTCCAGCACCTGCATCACACCAGCCTTTCTCCTGTCTCAGAGTCCTATTCTTCCTTCACCTGCCCCCTCTGTTGCTCATTCACTCTAGAATTCGGGTCTCTTCTGAATGAAAC
>SJYC01025052.1:0-10767 GCA_006408675.1 Madoqua kirkii | reverse complement strand
CTGCAAAGAATATAATCAATCTGATTTTGGTGTTGACCATCTGGTGATGTCCATGTGTAGAATCTTCTCTTGTGTTGTTGGAAGAGAGTGTTTGCTATGACCAGTGCATTTTCTTGGCAAAACTCTATTAGTCTTTGCCCTACTTCATTCCGCATTCCAAGGTCAAATTTGCCTGTTACTCCAGGTGTTTCTTGACTTCCTATTTTTGCATTCCAGTCCCCTGTAATGAAAAGGACATCTTTTTTGGATGTTAGTTCTAAAAGGTCTTGTAGGTCTTCATAGAACTGTTCAACTTCAGCTTCTCCAGCATTACTTGTCAGGGCATAGACTTGGATTACAGTGACATTGATAGTTTGTGTTGGAAATGAACAGAGATCATTCTGTCATTTTTGAGATTGCATACAAGTTCTACATATAGGACTTTTTGTTGACCTTGATGGCTACTCCATTTCTTCTAAGGAATTCCTGCCCACAGTAGTAGATGTAATGCTCATCTGAGTTAAATTCACCCATGACAGTGGTCCACTGGAGAAGGGAATGGCAAACCACTTCAGTATTCTTGCCTTGAGAACCTCATAAACAGTATGAAAAAGCAGAAAGAAAGGACACTGAAAGGTGAACTCTCCAGGTTGGTAGGTACCCAATATGCTACTGGAGATCAATGGAGAAATAACTCCAGAAAGAATGAAGGGATGGAGCCAAAGCAAAAACAACACCCAGTTGTGAATGGGACTGGTGATAGAAGCAAGATCTGATGCTGTAAAGAGCAATATTGCATAGGAACCTGGAATGTTAGGTCCATGAATCAAGGCAAATTGGAAGTGGTCAAACAGGAGATGATAAGAGTGAACATCAACATTCTAGGAATCAGTGAACTAAGATGGACTGGAATGGGTGACGATGAATGGACATGAAATTTCTCTAAACAAGGGAATTTATGAGTAATGAATTCTGCATTCCACAAACAGTTACTTCTCATCCATCAGGCTGCTTACAGGGCTAATAGTCCCCATTCTCTGCTTAAGTGAACAAGAGATATAGTCTTCTGAAAAAGCAAATGATTTTATTTCACTATTTTACTTTAGTCTGAAAAAAATAAATGGAAGTCTAAATGAGAATAAAGTAGAGTAGTACATGATCTCTGATAATTTGGCACTGCAATGAACAGTAGGATTGGAAACACTGTGCTATGAGAATAGGGAGAATCAGATTCCCATCCCAGGTCTTTCACAAACAAATTGCATAACCATATTGCTTAATTCATTTGATTGTCATTTTCTTTATTTAAAAGCTGAAAGGATTAAATTTAACAATCTTGAACCTTCATCCTTCTTTTAGTAAACTGTTAAGCTATAAAAATATACACTAGCACATGTGTGTTTATCTCTAAAGCATTTAGTTGTGGGTGGATAATGATGTTAGTTTTGTTAAACTGCCTATTCTCATTATCCTGGATGTCATAATAAGTATTTAATACCAGAATATTTGTCACTGCTATAAACTATTTCTGGTTGCCTGTATGCATTTAATAATAAGGGACAGTTTGGGTAATATGACTCAATAATTTGTATGGTACAGCACTCCTTGTTTAGTTCAAAGAGAAGTACATCTCTGTCATTAGCATTATACATACCGTAAGCATTCAATGCCTATTGTCCACATCTATTTGGAAAAATGTTATACAGTGAAGTCTCCCCTCCCTCTTCCTCTGCTCAGTTTCAACACTAAGCAATTGTATGGTTTTAGTAAATTGCTCTAATATTTTTATGTCTTCATTTTTGTTGGGTGAACTAATAACATCAGGTTAGATCTGTGTTCCCTGAAACATTTTCCACAAAAAAGCAGCATACAACAATGACAAAAAATAATTTTGCAAACAAGAATGTTCAAAAAATGCTGCAAACTCTATCCTCTCTCAGAGACTCGCCATCACATTAGCATCATGAAGGCTCTGATAAGTCTTACAGAACAGAAGTCTGATGGTTTCACACAGTTTATCCTTTCAATAGGCTTCCCAGGTGCTGCTGCTGCTGCTGCTGCTGCTAAGTTGCTTCAGTCGTGTCCAACTCTGTGTGACTCCAGAGACTGGCAGCCCACCAGGTTTCCCTGTCCCTGGGATTCTCCAGGCAAGAAAACTGGAGTGGGTTGCCATTTCCTTCTCCAATGCATGAAAGTGAAAAGTGAAAGTGAAGTTGCTCAGTCATGTCCGACTCCTAGCGACTCCATGGACTGCAGCCTACCAGGCTCCTCTATCCATGGGATTTGCCAGGCAAGAGTACTGGAGTGCGTTGCCATTGCCTTCTCCATTCCCAGGTAACCAAGTGGTAAAGAATCTGCCTGCCAATACAGGAGATCCTAGAGATGCAGTCTTGATCCCTGGATCAGGAAGTCCCCTAGAAAAGGAAATGGCAACCCACTCCAGTACTCTTGCCTGGAAAATTTCGTGGACAGAGGATCCTAGTGGGCTATAATCCACAGGATCACGAAGAGTTGGATGCAACTGTGCAGGCAAGCAAAGTCCTTGAAACAATTGATCACAGAATCCTTTATTTCTAAATAAAAGCAATTTATAATAGCATCTCAGCAGTAACAATCCCTGGACTCACTTTAGGAAACCTCAACATGATTCTCTCCAAGATTTCTTTTTACCTTAAGTATTTTATGAAATCTTGTCAGACAAATATTCCCATGGATTAAGAATATAGTGAAGATGCAATAAATGGTTTTCTAAATTATGACTCAGTATTAGTAAATCCTGATTTTGGTTTTCTTCTCCAATCCCTCTGCCATAATCCATGACAAGATAAAACTTAAGTGGTACAGCATACAATCTAAATCCCCTAATGTTCCCATATAAAGCTACATAAACACAAACAAATCAATAGAATATGTCCCTGTTTAATTTTAAGGATACTATAAATTTTTAAAATAAAATATGAAAATATGGAAGAAAGTTAATAGCTTCTCATTCTAGAAAAGTAAAGAAAGAATGAAGAGCTAAGTTTCAAGTCTGTAAAATGCATGGAAAATAAATGAGGCAAGCTTAATTTGTTTCACTATTTGTGAAATACTTGAGGTTCCCTTCAAGTCTCAAAAGAGAATTTCAGGGAGAGATAAAAATAAGCCATCAAGGAAAATAACTTTATGGAGTTTGCTATTTTCAAGACCATTAGTATAGTAATTAAAGAAATGCAAGTTAAAAAGGAGGTTTAGAGGCATCTATGTACTCAAGGATCCCATACTTGGGAAAGTGAAGCAGGAAATATCACAGCTGATAAGAACCTTCTAGAAGATCTATCTTTTCCCATATCTCTCACTCAGTCCTACATAAAATGGTTGTCAGCAAGGACAACTGAGCCCTCCTATACTGCATCCCTTGAGTTTCTTATAAGAGGGGTATGAAGCTACTCTATCCAATACAATGTGTTCTTTTATGTTCTTTGGGTAAAACAGAGTCAGAGAGAGTTCTGTTGATACAAGACATCTAAATGACTAATGGATATAGCCCTGCCATTGTTACAGCTCCAGGAGGAGAGCTGTGACACTTACATTGACAAACCACACACAACATAGAAGGAAAATTATCCTTGGTGCAGAGCTTCAGCAATTGTAAGTTTGAAACAACAAAGGGCTGAGTGGAAGCATTTGCAAAGTAAACAGATTCTACTGCCCTGGCTAAAGCCAGGGGTCCAATGAATGGATTTTTATTCTATTAAATGATTTTGTCTCAATTCATGATATTCCTTATCTTTCACCACATTCCTGGGAACAGGCTCTGTGTGTACCAATGCTTCAAGTTGTGTCTTCCTTTTAGATTCCTCTTTTATCCCAGTATTGCCTAAATTTCCTTTATGTCCTGTCTTCCCTACTAGACTATCAGCACTTTGTGGGGCGTAGGCTATGCCTTTTATGTCACAGCTTTCTCTCTCAGCTCCTGGTGAGCATTTACTTAAAACATTTCAGTTACTATTTACTCGGTGCAAAATAGATTCATACATAGATGAGCAAATGAATTCTAAATTTAGAGTTCACAAAGAGTTGGACACAACTGAGCAACTGAACAACAACAATTTTATTTTTAGAATAATTTTCTGAAGTTGTATTATAAATTATTTAAGTCATTCAAAAAGCTTAATTGCTAATATAAGGAATAACTATGAAACTGCTACAAACATCCAATAATGAATTTCAGTGAACCCCTCCCTGTTCACATCTCCCTCATTCCTCAGAGGTAAACTTGTCATTTCTCATTCCCATGCATCTCTTATACCTTTAATAATTATGTATAGGTACCTAAGTATTTTTTAATCTTATTTTTGCATGTTTGTAAGTTTTATTAAATATTATATTGTATTCTGTTTCCTCTGAAAATTTCATTTATAATCAAGAATATAATGAGATAAATTCATGTTGATATAAATTATTCTAGTTCAGTTATTTTCAGTGCTGGATTGTATTTCATTGTATGAATATCTATAATTAGTTTATCCTCCATTGATAGAAGTTGATTTGTTTCAAATTTTTCACTCTTATACACTAAGCTGTTATGAACATTCTTACCCATGTTTCTGTGAGCACATGAGTAGATTTTACTGGGCACATCGTTGGGGTAGATTTTGGGGGTTATAGAAAATACACATTCTCAATTGTACTAGGATTCACTGAAGAAACTTCCAAAAGGACTATACCTATTTAATCTCTCACCAATTTTCATTTTGTAAGATTTCAGTTTTGTAACTCCAGTTTCTGGCCATTTGGGCACTGACTTCAAGAGAAGATACTCTGCCACCGAGCTTGCCAAGAACGGTGTCTCAAGGTTTCTGAGATTAAAAGAGATCTGTTCAAAGGCAAGGATACCAGCCTACTGAGCTGTAAATTGATCCCATTGCTCCATCACAGCTTCTTGACCACAAGCCACAGTATTCAAAGTATAAGAGTTTTTTCTTTCTAACCCTCAATTGCTTGAGCCTTTTTGTGTTAAACACTGATTCTGACAATAATCAAAAGTTACCTTTAACAGCAAAGGAAAAGATGTATTTGTCTAAATCTGATCTGTGTTAGTAAGAATGACTGTGATTCAATTCATAAAAACCTAATTTCCCTGTTTCCTGATTACATTAACATGCCATTACATTCCATATAAGCAAAACTCATTAGAAGTTGATAATGACCACTGCAAAACTGTCAAATTAGAAAGCTGGTCTTTGATTATTGTTTCCCCAACCATCAGACTCATTGGTTCTTCAGAAATTCTCCAAAGTGCCTTCACCCTCAATTTATGACTTCAACATGCTTTCTATCAAAACCTCAGTTCAGTTCAGTCACTCAGTCGTGTCTGACTCTTTGTGACCCCATGAATCGCAGCACGCCAGGCCTCCCTGTCCATCACCAACTCCCGGAGTTCACTCAGACTCACGTCCATTGAGTCAGTGATGCCATCCAGCCATCTCATCCTCTGTCGTCCCCTTCTCCTCCTGCCCCCATTCCCTCCCAGCATTAGAGTCTTTTCCAATGAGTCAACTCTTCGCATGAGGTGGCCAAAGTACTGGAGTTTCAGCTTTAGCATCATTCCTGCCAAAGAAATCCCAGGGCTGATCTTCTTTGGAATGGACTGGTTGTATCTCCTTGCAGTACAAGGAACTCTCAAGAGTCTTCTCCAACACCACAGTTCAAAAGCATCAATTCTTCGGTGCTCAGCCTTCTTCACAGTCCAACTCTCACATTCATACATGACCACTGGAAAAACCATAGCTTTGACTAGACACACCTTTGTTGGCAAAGTAATGTCTCTGCTTCTCAATATACTGTCTAGGTGTGTCATAACTTTTCTTCCAAGAAGTAAGTGTCTTTTAATTTCATGGCTGCAATAAGCATCTGCAGTGATTTTGGAGCCCCCAAAAATAAAGTCTGACACTGTTTCCAGTGTTTCCCCATCTATTTCCCATGAAGTGATGGGACCAGATGCCATGATCTTCGTTTTCTGAATGTTGAGCTTTAAGCCAACTTTTTCACTCTCTTCTTTCACTTTCATCAAGAGGCTTTTTAGTTCCTCTTCACTTTCTGCCATAAGGGTGGTGTCATCTGCATATCTGAGTTTATTGATATTTCTGCCAGCAATCTTGATTCCAGTTTGTGCTTCTTCCAGCCCAGAATTTCTCATGATGTACTCTGCATATAAGTTAAATAAGCAGGGTGACAATATACATCCTTGACATACTCCTTTTCCTATTTGGAACCAGTCTGCTGTTCCATGTCCAGTTCTAACTGTTGCTTCCTGAACTGACAGAATGTGGTCCACTGGAGAAGGGAATGGCACACCACTTCAGTATTCTTGCCTTGAGAACCCCATGAACAGTATGAAAAGGCAAAATGATACCATACTGAGAGAGGAACTCCCCATTTCCATAGGTGCCCAATATGCTACTGGAGATCAGTGGAGAAATAATTCCAGAAAGAATGAAAGGATGGAGGCAAAGCAAAAACAATGCCCACTTGTGGGTGTGACTGGTGATAGAAGCAAGGTCTGATACCAAAAAGAGCAATATTGCATAGGAATCTGGAATGTCAGGTCCATGAATCAAGGCAAATTGGAAGTGGTCAAACAAGAGATGGCAAGAGTGAACATTGACCTTCTAGGAATCAGCAAACTAAAATGGACCGGAATGGGTGAATTTAACTCAGATGACCATTATATCTCAAAATCTGTATGGTCCCAATAATTTATTCTCAGCTACTGGAAAATGTAAACAGTCTGATAACCATTCTATTGGGTTTTTAATAGCTGATGAGAGTATTTTCCTCACCTCTCTCTATTTGTCTTTAACATTTAGGGATAATAGCCCCTGCTCTAAAAATGTTGGGCTTCCCAGGTGGCGAAAAAACCCATCTGCCAAT
Source organism: Madoqua kirkii (assembly GCA_006408675.1). Classification (NCBI taxonomy): domain Eukaryota; kingdom Metazoa; phylum Chordata; class Mammalia; order Artiodactyla; family Bovidae; genus Madoqua; species Madoqua kirkii. Next base: position 3,873 of record SJYC01025052.1, on the reverse strand, counting down.
GCAGGAAACTTAAGAGAATCAGGTTTGATCTCTGGGTAAGGAAGATCCCCTGGAGAAAGGCATGGCAACCCACTCTAGTATTCTTACCTGGAGAATCCCATGGGCTGACGAACCTAGTGAACTACAGTCCATAGGGTCACACAGAGTTGGACACAACTGAAGTGACTGAGCACATAAAGATGTTGAGAGGAATATTTTAGAGGTTTGGTTGGGAAGGTATTCTTACATCACAGGAAAACATTTTCAAGTTCTCAACACTTAGATGCAAAACAAAGTCATTTAGTGGCAATGGCACTTTCTCTTGCTGCATTAAGCACATACACTTATATTCCTACACACATATGCACACTCATGCACACATGTGAACACCTGCACACATGTAGATGTACACTCACATTTGACAGCAAGTAAGAACCCAGCCAGGGACTCTAATCAATTCCACCTCTTTTCATTACCCTACCTGATTTCTGTCAAGCATATCAGTTCTAAATTTACACACTAGAGCTTTTCAGCCCAACTCATTTTCTCCCACAAACCTTAAGTAATTGTTTGAGAGGAAATTACATTACACTTTAAATAAAATAATTTCTTCCCAGACAGATCTCAGACCTCAGACATTTATAAGTTGATACTATATAATAAAGTAACTGTGTAATTAGGAATGAATTTTTCAAGTAGATAATTATTATGCTTAGAACATGTAAAAATGGCTTTTTAAAGAGAGAGATAAAAAAGAGGTATTAAGAATTTTACTGGATCAAATGAAAGCTTCAAGTTTTATTGGAAAGGAATAAATGGCCCTAACCAGAACTGGTTTTATGAGTCTTTAAGTCCCTTTTTAAAAGGGTCAGACAATGAGTTTGGGGGAAAGTCTGATCTGGCTGAATTTTCATATTACACAGCCCTTAAAAAGAATAAATTTGAATCAGTTCTAATGAGATGGATGAAACTGGAGCTGATTATACAGAGTGAAGCCAGAAAGAAAGACACCAATACAGTATACTGACACATATATGTGGAATTTAGAAAAATAGTAATGATGACCCTGTATGTGAGACAACAAAAGGGACACAGAGGTATAGAATGGACTTTTGGCCTCTGAGGGAGAGGGGAAGGGTGGGATGATTTGGGAGAATGGCATTGAAACATGTATACTATCGTATAAGAAATGAAGCAACAGTCTATGTTCAATACAGGATACAGGATGCTTGGGGCTAGTGCATGGGATGATCCAGAGAGATGATATGGGGTGGGAGGTGGGAGGGGGCTTCAGCATTGGGAGATCGTGTACACCTGTGGCTGATTCATGTCAATGTATGGCAAAACCAATACAGTATTGTAACATAGAATGAAGTATTAAAAAATAAAAATCAAAAAATATATACTTTGCAGCATTAAGTTGGCCACAAACCACATCAAAGCCCATGCCTGTTGGTGTCTGTCCTCCCCTCCTTCCTCTGATATTAACCCTAGTTTCAGTTTCTCAGTTAATATTTTGCCTCTCCCCATCTGCATCTCCATGCTAGTCAAATATACTATCTCCTGTAGCCTCCTAGATAGTTTTCTCATCCGTCTTTTTGCATGTTTGTTTCATTTGCTTTTCCAGTTCAGTTAAGTTCAATTGCTCAGTAATGTCCAACTCTTTGCAATCCCACAAACTACAGCATGCCAGGCTTCCCTGTCCATTAGCAACTCATGGAGTTTGCTCAAACTCATGTCCATCAAGTTGGTGATGGCCATCCAATCATCTCATCCTCTGCTGTCCCCTTCTCCTCCTGCCTTCAATCTTTCCTGGCATCAGAGTCTTTTTCAATGAGTTAGTTCTTCACATCAGGTGGCCAAAGTATTCGAGTTTCAGCTTCAGCATCAGTCCTTCCAATGCATATTCAGGATTGAGTTCCTTTAGGATGGACTGTTTGGATCTTCTTGCTGTCCAAGGTACTCACAAGAGTCTTCTCCAACACCATAGTTCAAAAGCATCAATTCTTTGGTGCTCAGCTTTCTTTGTGGTCCAACTCTCACATACATACACAACTACTGGAAAAACCATAGCCTTGACTAGACGGACCTTTATTGGCAAAGTAATGCCTCTGTTTTTTAATATGCTGTCTAAGTTGTTCATATTTGTCCTTTGAAGGAGCAAGCATCTTTTAATTTGATGACTGAAATCACCATCTGCACTGATTTTGGAGCCCAAGAAAACAGTCTGTCACTGTTTCCATTGTTTCCTCATCTATTTGCCATGAAGTGATGGGACCTGATGCCATGATCTTAGTGTTTTGAATGCTGAGTTTTAAGCCAGCTTTTTCATTCTCCTCTTTCACTTTCATCAAGAGGCTTTTTAGTTCCTCTTCACTTTCTGCACAAGGGTGGTGTCATCTGCATATTTGAGGTTATTGACATTTCCCTCAGTAGTCTTTATTCCAACTTGTGCTTCATTCAGCCCAGTATTTCACATGATGTACTCTGCGTATAACTTAAATAAGCAGGGTTACAATATACAGCCCTGATGTTCTCCTTTCCAAAACTGGAACCAGTCTGTTGTTCCATGTCTGCTTCTAAATGTTATTTCTTGACCTGCAAACAGATTCTCAGGAGGCAGGTAAGGTGGTTTGGTATTTCCATCTCTTTAAGAATTTTCCACAGTTTGTTGCAATCCACACAGTGAAAGATTTTAGCGTAGTCAATGAAGCAGATGTTTTTCTAGAACTCTCTTGCTTTCTCTATGATCCAATGGATGTAGGCAATTTGATCTCTCATTCCTCTGCTTTTTCTAAATCCGACTTGAACATCTGGAAGTTCTTGGTTCATGTACTGTTGAAGCCTACCTTGGAGTATTTTTTGCATTACTTTGCTAGCATGTAAGACTAGTGCAATTGTGCAGTTAAATTTACATAACATAAAGCAAACCATTTTAAAGGGCACAATTCAGAAGTAGCATTGGGCCACTTATAATACTACAAAACTACCACCTCCAGCATGTTCCAGAACATTTTCATCACTCCAAACAAAAACCCCATACCCATGAAGCAGTTAGTCCCATTCTCTGGCAACTACCAATCTTTCTGTCTCTATGGATTTACCTATTATAGAATCATACAATTTATGACTTTTGGTGTCTGAATTCTTTATTTAATATAATGTATTTGAGACTTATCTATGTCATAGCACATTTAAGTACTCCATTTATTTTTACGAGTGAAGAATATTCTATACTATGTATATACCAAACTGATTTACCCATTAATCTTTGATGGACATTTGGGTTGCAAGGGTACCACATTCTGACTATTATAAATAGTGCTTCTATGAACATTCATATACATGTACTTGCTTGAATATGTGTTTTCAATTCTTTTGTGCATATACCTGGGATTTTCTTGGGCTCGAAAATCACTGTGAACGATAATAGCAGCCAAAGTTAAAAGACACTCTCTCCTTGGAAGGAAGGTATAACAAATCTAGATAGTGTATTATAAACAGGGACATCACTCTGTTGACAGTGGTCTGCTATGACAAGTGCATTCTCTTGGCAAAAATCTATTAGCCTTTGCCCTGCTTCATTCTGTACTACAAGGTCAAATTTGCCTGTTACTCCAGATGTTTCTTGACTTCCTACTTTTGCATTCCAGTCCCCTATAATGAAAAGAACATCTTTTGGGGGTTTTAGTTCTAGAAGGTCTTATAGGTCTTAATAGAACCATTCAACTTCAGCTTCTTCAGAAATAATGTTCAGGGCATAGACTTGGATTGCCATAATATTTAATGGTTTTCCCTGGAAATCAACAGAGATTATTCTGTCGTTTTTGAAGTTACATCCAAGTACTGCATTTCAGACTCTTTTATTGACTATGATGGCTACTCCATTTCTTA
>SJYC01025051.1:0-20486 GCA_006408675.1 Madoqua kirkii | reverse complement strand
TCTTGCCTTGAGAACCCCATGAACAGTATGAAAAGGCAAAATGATACCATACTGAGAGAGGAACTCCCCATTTCCATAGGTGCCCAATATGCTACTGGAGATCAGTGGAGAAATAATTCCAGAAAGAATGAAAGGATGGAGGCAAAGCAAAAACAATGCCCACTTGTGGGTGTGACTGGTGATAGAAGCAAGGTCTGATACCAAAAAGAGCAATATTGCATAGGAATCTGGAATGTCAGGTCCATGAATCAAGGCAAATTGGAAGTGGTCAAACAAGAGATGGCAAGAGTGAACATTGACCTTCTAGGAATCAGCAAACTAAAATGGACCGGAATGGGTGAATTTAACTCAGATGACCATTATATCTCAAAATCTGTATGGTCCCAATAATTTACTCTCAGCTACTGGAAAATGTAAACAGTCTGATAACCATTCTATTGGGTTTTTAATAGCTGATGAGAGTATTTTCCTCACCTCTCTCTATTTGTCTTTAACATTTAGGGATAATAGCCCCTGCTCTAAAAATGTTGGGCTTCCCAGGTGGCGAAAAAACCCATCTGCCAATGCAGGAAACTTAAGAGAATCAGGTTTGATCTCTGGGTCAGGAAGATCCCCTGGAGAAAGGCATGGCAACCCACTCTAGTATTCTTACCTGGAGAATCCCATGGGCTGACGAACCTAGTAAACTACAGTCCATAGGGTCACACAGAGTTGGACACAACTGAAGTGACTGAGCACATAAAGATGTTGAGAGGAATATTTTAGAGGTTGGGTTGGGAAGGTATTCTTACATCACAGGAAAACATTTTCAAGTTCTCAACACTTAGATGCAAAACAAAGTCATTTAGTGGCAATGGCACTTTCTCTTGCTGCATTAAGCACATATACACTTATATTCCTACACACATATGCACACTCATGCACACATGTGAACACCTGCACACATGTAGATGTACACTCACATTTGACAGCAAGTAAGAACCCAGCCAGGGACTCTAATCAATTCCACCTCTTTTCATTACCCTACCTGATTTCTGTCAAGCATATCAGTTCTAAATTTACACACTAGAGCTTTTCAGCCCAACTCATTTTCTCCCACAAACCTTAAGTAATTGTTTGAGAGGAAATTACATTACACTTTAAATAAAATAATTTCTTCCCAGACAGATCTCAGACCTCAGACATTTATAAGTTGATACTATATAATAAAGTAACTGTGTAATTAGGAATGAATTTTTCAAGTAGATAATTATTATGCTTAGAACATGTAAAAATGGCTTTTTAAAGAGAGAGATAAAAAAGAGGTATTAAGAATTTTACTGGATCAAATGAAAGCTTCAAGTTTTATTGGAAAGGAATAAATGGCCCTAACCAGAACTGGTTTTATGAGTCTTTAAGTCCCTTTTTAAAAGGGTCAGACAATGAGTTTGGGGGAAAGTCTGATCTGGCTGAATTTTCATATTACACAGCCCTTAAAAAGAATAAATTTGAATCAGTTCTAATGAGATGGATGAAACTGGAGCTGATTATACAGAGTGAAGCCAGAAAGAAAGACACCAATACAGTATACTGACACATATATGTGGAATTTAGAAAAATAGTAATGATGACCCTGTATGTGAGACAACAAAAGGGACACAGAGGTATAGAATGGACTTTTGGCCTCTGAGGGAGAGGGGAAGGGTGGGATGATTTGGGAGAATGGCATTGAAACATGTATACTATCGTATAAGAAATGAAGCAACAGTCTATGTTCAATACAGGATACAGGATGCTTGGGGCTAGTGCATGGGATGATCCAGAGAGATGATATGGGGTGGGAGGTGGGAGGGGGCTTCAGCATTGGGAGATCGTGTACACCTGTGGCTGATTCATGTCAATGTATGGCAAAACCAATACAGTATTGTAACATAGAATGAAGTATTAAAAAATAAAAATCAAAAAATATATACTTTGCAGCATTAAGTTGGCCACAAACCACATCAAAGCCCATGCCTGTTGGTGTCTGTCCTCCCCTCCTTCCTCTGATATTAACCCTAGTTTCAGTTTCTCAGTTAATATTTTGCCTCTCCCCATCTGCATCTCCATGCTAGTCAAATATACTATCTCCTGTAGCCTCCTAGATAGTTTTCTCATCCATCTTTTTGCATGTTTGTTTCATTTGCTTTTCCAGTTCAGTTAAGTTCAATTGCTCAGTAATGTCCAACTCTTTGCAATCCCACAAACTACAGCATGCCAGGCTTCCCTGTCCATTAGCAACTCACGGAGTTTGCTCAAACTCATGTCCATCAAGTTGGTGATGGCCATCCAATCATCTCATCCTCTGCTGTCCCCTTCTCCTCCTGCCTTCAATCTTTCCTGGCATCAGAGTCTTTTTCAATGAGTTAGTTCTTCACATCAGGTGGCCAAAGTATTCGAGTTTCAGCTTCAGCATCAGTCCTTCCAATGAATATTCAGGATTGAGTTCCTTTAGGATGGACTGTTTGGATCTTCTTGCTGTCCAAGGTACTCACAAGAGTCTTCTCCAACACCATAGTTCAAAAGCATCAATTCTTTGGTGCTCAGCTTTCTTTGTGGTCCAACTCTCACATACATACACAACTACTGGAAAAACCATAGCCTTGACTAGACGGACCTTTATTGGCAAAGTAATGCCTCTGTTTTTTAATATGCTGTCTAAGTTGTTCATATTTGTCCTTTGAAGGAGCAAGCATCTTTTAATTTGATGACTGAAATCACCATCTGCACTGATTTTGGAGCCCAAGAAAACAGTCTGTCACTGTTTCCATTGTTTCCTCATCTATTTGCCATGAAGTGATGGGACCTGATGCCATGATCTTAGTGTTTTGAATGCTGAGTTTTAAGCCAGCTTTTTCATTCTCCTCTTTCACTTTCATCAAGAGGCTTTTTAGTTCCTCTTCACTTTCTGCACAAGGGTGGTGTCATCTGCATATTTGAGGTTATTGACATTTCCCTCAGTAGTCTTTATTCCAACTTGTGCTTCATTCAGCCCAGTATTTCACATGATGTACTCTGCGTATAACTTAAATAAGCAGGGTTACAATATACAGCCCTGATGTTCTCCTTTCCAAAACTGGAACCAGTCTGTTGTTCCATGTCTGCTTCTAAATGTTATTTCTTGACCTGCAAACAGATTCTCAGGAGGCAGGTAAGGTGGTTTGGTATTTCCATCTCTTTAAGAATTTTCCACAGTTTGTTGCAATCCACACAGTGAAAGATTTTAGCGTAGTCAATGAAGCAGATGTTTTTCTAGAACTCTCTTGCTTTCTCTATGATCCAATTGATGTAGGCAATTTGATCTCTCATTCCTCTGCTTTTTCTAAATCTGACTTGAACATCTGGAAGTTCTTGGTTCATGTACTGTTGAAGCCTACCTTGGAGTATTTTTTGCATTACTTTGCTAGCATGTAAGACTAGTGCAATTGTGCAGTTAAATTTACATAACATAAAGCAAACCATTTTAAAGGGCACAATTCAGAAGTAGCATTGGGCCACTTATAATACTACAAAACTACCACCTCCAGCATGTTCCAGAACATTTTCATCACTCCAAACAAAAACCCCATACCCATGAAGCAGTTAGTCCCATTCTCTGGCAACTACCAATCTTTCTGTCTCTATGGATTTACCTATTATAGAATCATACAATTTATGACTTTTGGTGTCTGAATTCTTTATTTAATATAATGTATTTGAGACTTATCTATGTCATAGCACATTTAAGTACTCCATTTATTTTTACGAGTGAAGAATATTCTATACTATGTATATACCAAACTGATTTATCCATTAATCTTTGATGGACATTTGGGTTGCAAGGGTACCACATTCTGACTATTATAAATAGTGCTTCTATGAACATTCATATACATGTACTTGCTTGAATATGTGTTTTCAATTCTTTTGTGCATATACCTGGGATTTTCTTGGGCTCGAAAATCACTGTGAACGATAATAGCAGCCAAAGTTAAAAGACACTCTCTCCTTGGAAGGAAGGTATAACAAATCTAGATAGTGTATTATAAACAGGGACATCACTCTGTTGACAGTGGTCTGCTATGACAAGTGCATTCTCTTGGCAAAAATCTATTAGCCTTTGCCCTGCTTCATTCTGTACTACAAGGTCAAATTTGCCTGTTACTCCAGATGTTTCTTGACTTCCTACTTTTGCATTCCAGTCCCCTATAATGAAAAGAACATCTTTTGGGGGTTTTAGTTCTAGAAGGTCTTATAGGTCTTAATAGAACCATTCAACTTCAGCTTCTTCAGAAATAATGTTCAGGGCATAGACTTGGATTGCCATAATATTTAATGGTTTTCCCTGGAAATCAACAGAGATTATTCTGTCGTTTTTGAAGTTACATCCAAGTACTGCATTTCAGACTCTTTTATTGACTATGATGGCTACTCCATTTCTTACAAGGGATTCTTTCCCACAGTAGTAGATATAATGGTCATCCTTGTTAAATTCACCCATTCCAGGCCATTTTAGTTCGCTGATTCCTAAAATGTTAACATTCACTCTTGCCATCTCCTGCTTGACTACTTCCAATTTGCCCTGATTGATATATCTAACATTCCAGATTCCTATGCAGTATAAGACTTTGCTTCTATCACCAGTCACATGCAAATCCGGATGTTATCTTTGCTTTGACTCCATCTCTTCATTATTACTAGAGTTATTTCTCCACTGATCTCCAGTAGCATAATGGGCACCTAGTGATATGGGGAGTTCATCTTTGACTGCCCTATCTTTTTGCCTGTTCATGGGGTTCTCAAGGCAAGACTACTGAAGTGGTTTGCCATCCCCTGAACCAGTGGACCACATTTTGTCAGAATGCTCCACCATGACCCATCTGTTTTGGGTGGCCCTACACAGCATGGCTCATAGTTTCACTAAGTTAGACAAAGCTGTGGTCCATGTGATCAGATTGGTTAGTTTTCTGTGATAGTGGTTTTCAGTCTGTCTGTCCTCTGATGGAGGAAGATAAGAGACTTATAGAAGCTTCCTGATGGGAGAAACTGACTGAGGGGGAAACTGGGTCTTGTTCTGATGCGTGAGGCCATGCTCAGTAAATCTGTAATCCAATTTTCTGTTGATGAGTGGGGCTGTGTTCTCTCCTTGGCTTGACATAATTTTGCCAAGAGAAGGCACTGGTCATAGCAAACAACCTCTTCCAATAACATAAGAGAAGACTTTATAAATAGATATCACCAGATGGTCAAAACTGAAATCAGATTGATCATACTATTTGCAACCAAAATAGAGAAGCTTTATACAAGTCAGCAAAAACAAGACCAGGAGCAGACTGTGTCTCAGATCATGAACCCCTTATTGCCAAATTCAGACTGAAATTGAAGAAAGTAGGGAAAACCACTAGACCATTCAGGTATGACCTAAATCAAATCCCTCATGATTATACAATAGAAGTGAGAAAAAGATTCAGGGGACTAGATCTGATAGACAGAGTGCCTGATAAACTATGGATGGAGGTTCGTGACATTGTACAGGAGACAGGGATCAAGACCATACCCAAGGAAAAGAAATGCAAAAAAGCAAACTGGCTGCCTGAGGAGGACTTACAAACAGCTGAGAAAAGAAGTGAAAAGCAAAGGAGAAAAGGAAAGACATACCATTTGAATGCAGAGTCCCAAAGAATAGGAAGGAGAGATAACAAAGCCTTCCTCAGTAATCAGAAGAAATAGAGGAAATATAAAAATGGGAAATAAAGAAATAGAGGAAAACAATAGAACAGGAAAGACTAGAGATCGCCTCAAGAAAATGAGACATACCAAAGGAACATTTCATACAGAAATGGGCTCAATAAAGGACAGAAACTGTATGGACCTAACAGAAGCAGAAGATATTAAGAACAGGTGGCAAGAATACACAGAAGAAATGTACAAAAAAGATCTTCATGACCCAGATAATCATGATGGCATGATCACTCACCTAGAGCCAGACATCCTGGAGTGAAGTCAAGTGGGCCTTAGAAAGCATCACTATGAACAAAGCTAGTGGAGGTGATGAAATTTTAGTTGAGCTACTTCAAATCCTAAAAGATGACACTGTAAAAGTGCTGCACTCAATATGTCAGCAAATTTGGAAAATTCAGCAGTGGCCACAGGACTGGAAAAGGTCAGTTTTCATTCCAATCCCAATAAAAGGCAATGCCAAAGAAGGCTCAAACTACCACACAATTGCACTCATCTCACATGCTAGTAATGTTCAAAATTATCCAAGTTAGGCTTCAGCAATATGTGAACCATGAAACAAATGTTCAAGCTTGTCTTAGAAAAGGCAGAGGAACCAGAGATCAACTTTCCAACATCTGCTGGATCATCGAAAAAGCAAGAGAATTCCAGAAACATCTATTTCTTCTTTATTGACTATGCCAAAGCGTTTGACTGTGTGGATCACAATAAACTGTGGAAAATTCTTCAAGAGATGGAAATATGAGACCACTTGACCTGCCTCTTGAGAAATCTGTATGCAAGTCAGGAAGCAATAGCTAGAACTGGACATGGAACTACAGACTAGTTCCAAATAGGAAAAAGAGTACGTCAAGGCTGTATAGTGTCACCCTGCTTATTTAATTTCTATGCAGAGTACATCATGAGAAACACTGGGCTGGAAGAAACACAAGCTGGAATCAAGATTGCAGACAGAAATATCAATAACCTCAGATGACACCACCCTTATGGCAGAAAGCATAGAACTAAAGAGCCTCTTGATGAAAGTGAAAGTGGAGAGTGAAAAAGTTGGCTTAAAGCTCAACAATAAGAAAACTAAAATCATGGCATCTGGTTCCATCACTTCATGGGAAATAGATGGGGAAACACTGGAAACAGTGTCAGACTTAATTTTGGGGGGCTCCAAAATCACTGCAGATGGTGACTGCAGCCATGAAATTAAAAGACGCTTACTCCTTGGAAGAAAAGTTATGACCAACCTAGACAGTATATTAAAAAGCAGAGTCCTTTGCCAATAAATGTCCATCTAGTCAAGGGTATGGTTTTTCCAGGAGTCATGTGTGGATATGAGAGTTGGACCATAAAGAAGGCTGAGCACTGAAGAATTGATGCTTTTGAACTATGGTGCTGGAGAAGACTTTTGAGAGTCTCTGGACAGCAAGGAGATCAAACCAGTCTATCCTAAAGGAAATCAACCTTGAATATTCACTGGAAGAACTGTTGCTGAAGCCAAAGCCCCAATACTTTGGTCACTTGATGTGAAGAGCCCCTTTATTGGAAAGGACACTGATGCTGGGAAAGATTGAGGGCAAGAGGAGAAGTGGCAGCAGAGGATGGAATGACTAGGTAGCATCACTAACTCCATGGACATGAGTCTGAGCAGCCTCTGGGAGATAGTGAAGGACAGAGAAGCCTAGTGCACTGTAGTTCACGAGGTTGCAAAGAGTCAGACAGCAACTGAACAACAAAAAAGAATTGCTAAGTCACGTGGTAATTCTGTTTACCTTCTTCAGGAGTTACCAGATAGTTTTGAACAGCTACTGCACCATTCTATATTCTCAACAGCAATGAACAAGTGTTCCAGTTTCTTCTCATCCTTACCAACTGGTTAGATATTGCCATCCTAGTGAGTATGAAGTAGTTTCTCACTGTGATTTTTCTTTTAATTTGCATTTACCTAATTACTAAAGTATTCTTGCCCGGAGAGTTCCATGCCTGGGTGTACCTGTGCTAAGTCACTTCAGTCGTGTCCAACTCTTTACAACCCTATGGATATAAGGACTCCTCTGTCCTTAGGATTCTCTAGGCAGGCATACTGGCGTGGATTGCCACTTCCTTCTTCAGGAGATCTACCCAACCAAGGGACTGAACCTGGGTGTCTTATGTCTCCTGCACTGGCAGTCTGGTTCTTTACCACTAGTGCCACCTGGGAATCCTTCATGCCTAGGAGAAGAGATATTTTCATGGGATCAGTTCTGAAGAAAGATTAGAGTGATTTTTCTAGTTGTGGCATTCAATTCTGGTTCTCTAGTGTCCTAGAGATTCTGAAACAGCAGTATTCTTGAATAAATTCTTTTCCTGCTCAGATTAAGCATAGGTGATGACCATCCTTTGCAACTGAGACATTTAACAGGCATGTTGCCCTTATAGAGCTCATGTTCTAGAACAAGAATAGATTAACTACTGCCTGTTGGCCTTCTGTCTTAAAATTTTATTGGAACACTACTAGGCCTATTCATTTCACATGGTCTATGGTTGCTTTGGAGTTACAATAGCAGAGTTGATCAGTTGACACAAAAACAATATTTGCTCTCTAGCCCTTTACAGAAAGAATATACAGATCCTGCCCTAGAAAGCAACAAATGCAAATAAAATGTAATTGCAATATTATATCTTTCAAGATTTTATTAAGACCTGTTTTGAAATGATCCATATTTTTACTTGTACCATCTCTTAAAGTGGCAAATTTTATGGTAAGGGATCCTAGAGGCTTTCAAAAAAAATGTGTATCATATGATATAATTCCCTGGACATTGCACTTGCTATATGAAATGAGATTTTCTTTTATTTGTTATAAATTTGTCTTAAAGAAGGAGGTCCCTCTTTATTAAATTTGTCTTAAAAGAAGAGGTACTTTTTTAATTAGCCTAGAAACAGGAAAATTAATGGAGAAGCTTATTTTCTCCTAGTATTGACTTTTGATATTATCATAGACACTTAAGTTTATAAGTAATCTTACAGTTTATCTTATGGTGATCTAACACTTTATTCTCCTTCACAGTAAGTTACCACAATGCTTTTGAATTTTCTAGTGACAGAAAACTCACCAATTCTCAAAGAAAACTGTCTCCTTTTGGCCAGTCCTCACTGAAACCAGACATGTCATTAAGTTAAAATTTGTTCCTTCACCAGTACCTCAAAAGAGTATTTAATTCCTCTCCCACATTAGTGCATTTACATATTTGACAATCGCTACTCTGCTTTCCTGACATTTTTAAAACAAATTTTACTTGGAACAATGTAACAATTATAACAGATTTATCAAAGGTCTTAGCCACATTTTCTCATTAACATCTCACAGTGACACTGTGAGGACCATATTGTCATCCGTATTAGACAACTTTTCCAGTCCAAATTCACACTGGTAAGTGATACAGCTGAGCTTCACATGGTTTTCCATTATGGCAAACAACATGTTGATTTGTCTCATGAGCTATTCATTTGGCAAACCACATTTTATACCTTTAAAAGCTCTCCTTTTCCATGGTTCCTGCCCTCTCTTACCATTTGTGTTCTAAGATATCCCCATTCTCTCTACATACACACACACACACACACACACACACACACACACACACACACACACACCTTGTTTCTACTAATATCACGTCCTCATAGAACAACTAGAAAACCTTCAGTCTTCTAACTACTGTTTCCATTCCCAGCATGTCCTTTGAGTTACCCCTCCCACATCATTTTAATTTTAATGATGTCATTGCTATGCCCAGTAAGCAGTGCTTATTGTGTCAGTGGTTTTGTCCCTTACTGTTTGACGTTCAGCAATTATATTTCAGACCATATGACCTCTTGATTGCTTCTCACCTTCTGAGCCTCAATAAAATGGATACAATATCTATGTTCCGAGCACAGTAAAAGTTAATTAAAATACTTACATAAAGTGCTAATGAATCAGAAAAAAAATTATTATTATAAATACACTTGAAAAATAAAACCAAATCTTTCTCATAGACATTTCTGCTGGAAGGAAAGTTTATAATTCTACAGTGATCAAGATAAGGCATTAACGTAAGCCATCTAGCACCAAAATTTATTTTTATCTACTATTGGAACAAAGATTTAAACTCTTGAAGAATAGATTGAAGATGAAATGCATTAAAAATTGCACTTAACACATCAATTCTATGCAACTAGATTTAGGGCAGGAGATTCTTTTCATTATAAAGATAAGCCAAAATACAAACAAAGTCTTTTCTGTATCAAATTTATGTCTTTAATCCTACAGATTGGAAAATTCTCCACCAGAGTCAAAAAAACTCTTTTAACTGCACAAGGCATTGTGCATACTAAGATAATTTGGAGATGCTGTGTCATTAGAGACATTAAGAAAAAACTGACAACCAGAGAAATGACCAAAACTAAATACTTTATTAAACTGAGATTTTACCAGTAGGTTGAAAATTAGGTAACACTAAAAGGATGACTACAGGAAATGTGTTTAATTTCTATAAACCTCAGTTATGTTATCTATAAAATTAAGAGATCTAGCTCAATTGTTGTAAAAGTCAAATAAAAAATAAAAACTTACATGACATGCAAGGGCAATACTCATTAACTGGTAGCTCTAAATGGGAAGTGGTAAAATGCAGTGGTTACAGGGGTTATATGTCTTATAGCTGTGTGACCTTACTCAAGTTACTTGCCTTGACCAACCTAGCCTTAGTTGTCACATGTGCAAAATAAGAATACTGCTGCTTATCTCATACAGTAGTTAAGGAAATTAAACTAGGCAGTATAAGTAAAATACCTAGGGCAGTTCCTGGTGCATTTTGAGCATTCAGTAAATGTCAGTTATTGTTATATCATCATCATCATTGCATCAAAAATACATTTTTCCCTTATCAGGGCACATCAGTCAAATACCTGAGTCTCTGCAAAATAAGATTTTTGATTTAAGCTTTTAAAAGACAGGAAGCATAAGTTAAAACTATTGCTAAGATTAAAATTCTCTCTTTCAGAGAAAAGTCACAGTGCCCTCATAAACCATTTCCAAAGCTGCTGTTTATATCCTGGCCTCCAAACCCCAGACACTGCCTTATTAGTTGGATCCCATATTTTCTTTGATGCCCTACATTGAGACTGAAGCAGTCATATAAATCTCTCAGAATGAGAAGGCTATACAGTAACAGCATCTCTTGTATTTGTTGAAATAGTCATTTTCGCCAATTTTAATATAAGATCCTAAATTGTTAATGTTTTCCTAAGTGATATTTGATGGCAAGATTAATGTCTGCATGAATTGTAAGAAGTGATTGTATGTGTGGAAAAAAAATACAAGTTGACAGAGGGTAATAATCAGTGTCAAAAACCACAAAGTTTCGTTTTCTCAAAGCTGTGTATATGCCCCAGTTTCACTTATACAGGTTTTTATCAAGATGCTGGGATTTATTTCTTCTCTAATTGCACTATGGCAGCCAGTTTTGCAGGATATATAGCTATATACAGTTTTATAGGACATATATCCACTTTTGCAAGACTGCAAAATCCATGGCATTCTTTCTTACATAGGGAGTTACATGCACGATGAAGGGAATGCTAAAGAAACTCAACTAAAGGCTTATAGAAGAAACTTGGGGTACAATTCAGATGTCTAAAAAGGTATAACAACCAGTGACTTATCTTTTCAAGGGAAGATCGAAAAAAGTTTGCTTATGACCTCAATGTCAAAGGAACTGCCCTCACACAATGCAAGTTTGACTTTCTTTGTGCAATTTTCTATATTTTGCTTTCTTGTGCACTGAAATAATGGAGCATGCATTAAAAATCCTTCATGTCTGTTTCAAGATCTTTATTTGACTTCCCCTGGAAACCTCTCCCAATTCACACATAATTCATTAGAAGTGAATACTGTTCTTGAGTTCAGGAAGAGGAATTATACACAGTACTGGCTTTACTCTTTCTGCCACTAGTGTCACTGTAGGACTAGCTGGTTGGTTTTCATTTACTGTAACTCCTCAAACAATCATTTATGCTCAAAATCATGTTCCCCGAGTGATATCTTGTTTTATGCCCTGAAGCCTTGTGCAAGAAGCACATCACATGCCCCAGTACTCAGAGTGCATGCATTTAAAAGCTATGGCTTGAATTTGTGAAAAAGTAACCCTGTACTATCAGGAATGAATTAAATATAATTATATACGTTGGTGAATGGCCAGAAGACATGGGTTACTATAAGCACAGTCTTTAGCATCGGCTTTTCTAGGTCTGAATCCCAGCTACTACAAACCAGCTGTATGATCTCTGTAGCTGTGAGTCTGTATCCTAGTTTGGACAGCAAACTTGAATGGAAAACCTGGTCTGGGCATTCAAGGAAACTTCAAAATGGATGAGTAGTCTGACAGATGAAAAGTGAGGAGCAGAGAGAGAAGCATCTGAAAAGATAGTAAGGAGAGAAAGAGGATGGGGCAAATTCAAGAGCACAGAAAGGAGACTTATGAATAAACATAAGAAGTACAAGTATAGCTGGAATTGGGGCCATAGATTGTGGATGGCTTTACAAGCATATTCAGGGTTTGTTTGCTGTTTTGTTTTTTTCCCTCCCCTTTGAAAACTACTGATGGGGAATGACTGCTTAATGGGTACAGGATATCCTTTGGGGGTGATGAAAATGTTTAAGAACTAGATAGATAGTTGTACAACACTGTGAACATGCTCATTGTCACTTAATTATACACTTTTAAATTGTTGGCTTTATATTATAGAATGTCATCTAACCACAAACTAAATTTTAAATCTATTATTTTTAATTAATACATGCACAGATAGTACAGAATTCAGAAAGTATTAAAAATTATTCAGTAAATAGTTTTCCTCTTATTATTGGACCATAAGTTAGACTATAGAGTTGGGCCATAAAGAAGGCTGAGCATTGAAAAATTGATACTTTCATACTATGGTACTGGAGAAGACTCTTGAGAATTCCTTGGACAGCAAGGAGATAGAACCAGTCATATTGGAAAGACTGATGTTGAAGCTGAAACTCCAATATTTTGGCCACCTGATACGAAGAGCTGACTCACTGGAAAAGACCCTGATGCTGAGAAAGAGTGAGGGAAAGAGGAAAAGGGGGCAACAGAGGATAAGATGGTTGGATGGCATCATCGAATCAATGGACATGAGCTCGAGCAAATTCTGGAAGATAGTGAAGAACAGGAAAGCTTGGCATGCTGCAGTCCATGGGCCACAAAGAGTCAGAAATGACTGAGTAACTGAACAACTTTTTTTGACAAAATACTGTTTATAATACATTCATACAGTCATACACATATATAAATTTATTGGCAATAGACATGCACATGTGGGACTTAATTAAGTCCCACATTTTCCTGAAGTATTGTTTTTACTTAATCGCTGAGTTGTGTCTGACTCTTTTGTGAGCACAGGGCTGTAGCCTGCCAGGCTCCTCTGTCCTAAGGCATACTGACTTGAAAATTGTTATTCAGAGAAGTGACTTCAGGAATCTAGGGACATGGGCTATTCCCAACTTCAGTCCCCTTCACAAGAAGACCAGCTAGCAACTCTCCATAAATGAGACACTACGGGGGAAATCTCAGGACTCCTGGACCACAGGTACTGAGAAGGTTGGCATTAGAAAGGTAAGAGGAGCAGGCTACACACTGACCGCTTTGCCTTTCCCCCAGGCTGGCACAGCAACACATCAAGAGTGTTCCCTGGGCCTACTATCTCTCCAGTGTGAAAAAAAGAGACCCCAAGATAGACCTCAACTCTCCTAACATTGCCAGGTGGTCCACTCAGGTCTTATCTCACAGGAATCACAAGAGGAGTCCGTGGGGCTTGACTACAGGCTAATCATATTTAAACATGTAAATATGCTTATATTATAGCTCTATTACTTGATCCCCCAACTTGAAAAAAAAAACTTTTATTTTCATCTATACTGGTTTCTATCAACCTTTGATTTTTTTTCTGCTCCTTGTCTTCCAAATTATATTCCATCATTTCCAATTTTTAGGAATTATAGATTATTTATATTTGTAACTATAATACCCACCACCCACCTTTATTTTAAACTCTCTCAGAATCAAATTAAGTTTGGACACATTTTCACCAGACATTTCTTCATCCACCGATGTTTGCCTTTTAGAATCTTCTAGAAAGTCACATTCTAGAAAGATTCATTGGAATTGTATATATCTATTTTACTGCATGTGGATATCCAACTGCTCCACCTTTCTTTGTTGAAAACAATATCCTTTCTTTATGACATAACTTTTTAAATGTATCTTTTTAGTTTTTCACCCTACCAGTCTCTTGAAAACCATTGTTTTATCTCAGTTACCTGCTGCATTTGGTCATTTCAGGTCAGAGAGTGAGTAAGTTCCCTGGCTATGTTATTGTAACTGAAAGTCTGCACCTAATTTCCAAATGTTTTTTTTCTTTTTTTTTTCCACTCTAAATTGGCTTTATGAACTTAGTCATCATCATTGTTTCCATGTTGCTAGTTTATAAACTGATATTCAGATAAGCTAATTTGCCCAATTCACAGAGTTACTGCATGATAAGTAATAATGAGGTAAGTCTGCAAAACAACTAGTGCAGGGTATGATATCATAATTGTGCAGCAGTTGATAAATAAGGGTTTTTAATCAATTTAAGATTATTTATCAAATTAACTCTTCCACCATAAGAAATGTCCCACAGCAGTGTATTCAACACCCATAAATATTTTTCTTTGAAAAGCCTCTACTTTTATTTCCTTACCCAGGACACATTGAAGAGTGTTTTCTCAGCCAGATCAGGATCCATTTGTAAATCTAGCATCAGCTGCTGATCTACATTTATTAGCAACCTGTGAACATCATTCATTAGATGCTAAATTACTGCTTCCAAAAAGGAACAGATGACTACAACATTTCACTGACCTAAGGCTCACTCAATAAAAATAAAAGAAGCCTTGGAGAATAAGGATTTGGAAGAATCATAAATAAGTATGCATTTCAGATAGGTTTTGTTTATCTTAATGTCAGGCGCAGTGAGTTAATACTAAGAAATAAACATATTTTCTTATTACACAGTCTATTAGCAGAATTGAACTGTTCTCATCACTTTCCACATAAGAGAGTGAACCTATTACTTTTGAATGCAGCTGTATTAGAAAAAAAAAAATGTTCATATTAAGAGATTTCCCAAGGCTGTATTTTTGTTTATAAAAATAAAGCTCTATGTGTGTTGTAGAATTTTATCTTTTCCTCTTTGAAGCCCTTTCAATGGTTTATTTCATGAGATGGTTTATATTGTTTTCACTGGCTTTTTAGAACTAGAGATTATGCTCTGAGCTGAACCCCAAGATGTCTCTAACAACCAGAAGTGTGTGATTTTGTGAAGCAGGGAATATAGAAGTAGAAATCTAGAATCTCGTTGTCAAAAGTGAGAATGCTTATTTTGGTAGTGGGAACTTCATACAGCTATCCCCTCTGTCACTCCATCTCTTCACACCCAAAACTTTGCAAAAGAGTTTTCCCCTTCCTTGCCTTTTCATCACTTCTCAGACCACTCATGCTGCCACTCCATCATTCCACACTAACTCTCTCGTCAAAGTCATCAGCAACCTCCATGTAACTAAATGAAGGGTTATATATTTTAGTCATCCTTTAACTTGCTTAAAGAAACTCTTGATGACAGTGAAAGAGGAAAGTGAAAAAGCTGGCTTAAAACTCAACATTCAAAAAGTGAAGATCATGGAATCTGGTCCCATCACTTCATGGCAAATGGATGGGGAAACAATGAAAACAGTAACAGAGTTTATTTTCATGGGCTCTAAAATCACTGCAGATGGTGACTGCAGCCATAAAATTAAAAGAAGCTTGCTTAACACCTATCCTAGTCAAACTCTTCTAGAAAATTGCAGAGGAAGGTAAACTGCACCAGACAAACATGCCACACAAAAAAGAAAACTACAGGTCAATATCACTGATGAACATAGATGCAAAAATCATCAACAAATTTCTAGCAAACATAATCCAACAACATATTAAAAAGATCATACATCATGATTAAGTGGGCTTTATCCCAAGGATGCAAGGATTCTTCAATATTCACAAATCAATCATTGCAACACACCACATTAACAAATTGAAAGATAAAAACCATATGATTATCTCAGATGCAGAAAAAGCCTTTGACAAAATTCAACACCCATTTATGATTAAAAAAAAAAAAAAACTCCAGAAAGCAGAAAGCAGGCATAGAAGAAACATACCTCAACATAATAAAAGCCACATATGACAAACCCACAGCAAACATTATCCTCAATGGTGAAAAATTGAAAGTATTTCCCCCAAAGTCAGGAATAAGATAAGGGTGCCCACTCTCACCATTACTATGAATCATAGTTTTGGAAGTTTTAGCCACAGCAATCAGAAAGAAAAAAGAAATAAAAGGAATCCAGACTGGAAAAGAAGAAGTAAAACTCTCACTGTTTGCAGATGATATGATCCTCTACATAGAAAACTATAAAGACTCCACCAGAAAATTACTAGAGCTAATCAATGAATATAGTAAAGTGGCAGGATGTCAAATCAACACACAGAAATCCCTTGCATTTCTGTACACTAACAATGAGAAAACAGAAAAAGAAATTAAGGAAAAAATTTCATTCACCATTGCAACAAAAAGAACAAAATACTTAGGAATAAATCTACCTAAAGAAATAAAAGACCTATATATAGAAAACTATAAAATACTGATGAAAGAAATCAAAGATGACACTAATAGAGGGAGAAATATATCGTGTTCATGGACTGGAAGAGTCAATATAGTGAAAATGAGTATACTACCCAAAGTGATCTATAGATTCAATACAACCCCTTTCAAGCTACCAATGGCATTTTTCACAGAACTAGAACAAATAATTTCACAATTTGTATGGAAATACAAAAAACCTCGAATAGCCAAAGGAATCTCGAGAAAGAAAAATGGAACTGGAGGAATCAATCTGCCTGATTTCAGACTATACCACAAAGCTACAGTCATCGGGACAGTATGGTACTGGCACAAAATCTATACATATGTATATATATATAGTTGGAACAAATAAAGACTATATATATATATATATGGAACAAAATAAAAACTTCAGAGATAAATACACACACCTTTGAACACCTTATCTTTGACAAAGGAGGCAAGAATATACAATGGATAAAAGAATCTCTTTAACAAGTGGTGCTTGGAAAACTGGTCAATCACCTATAAAAGAATGAAACTAGAATACTTTCTAACACTGTACACAAAAATAAGCTCAAAATGGATTAAAAATCTAAATGTAAGACCAGAAACTATACAACTCCTAGAGGAAAACAAGCAACACACTCTCTGATAAAATCACAGCAGGATCCTCTATGATCCACCTCCCAGAATAGTGGAAATAAAAGCAAAAAATAAACAAATGGGACCTAAATAAACTGAAAAGCTTTTGCACAATGAAGGAAACTCTAGGCAAAGTCAAAAAACAGCCTTCAGACTGGGAGAAAATAATAGCAAATGAAGCAACTGACAAAGAGTTAATCTCAAAAATATACAAGCAGCTCATGCAGCTCAATACCAGAAAAATAAATGAGCCAATCAAAAAATGGGCCAAAGAACTAAATAGACATTTCTCCAAAGAAAATATACAGATGGCTAACAAATACATGAAAAGATGCTCAACATCACTCATTATCAGTGAAATGCACACAAAAAACCACAATGAGATACCGTCTCGTGCCGGTCAGAATGGCTGCTATCAAAAAGTCTACAAACAATAAGTTCTGGAGAGGGTTTGGATAAAGGGAACCCTCTAATGCTGTTGGTAGGAATGTAAACTAGTACAGCCACTATAAGAACAATGTGGAGATTCCTTTCAAAATTGGAAATAGAAATGCCATGCAACCCAGCAATCCCACTGCTGGGCATACACACTGAGGAAACCAGAACTGAAAGAGACATGTGTACCCCAATGTTCATCACAGCACTGCTTACAATAGCCAGGATATGGACGCAACTTAGATGTCCATCAGCAGACAAATGGATAAGAAAGCTGTGGCACATATACACAATAGAATATTACTAAGCCATTAAAAAGAATGCATTTGAATCAGTTCTAATGAGGCAGATGAAATTGGAGCCTATTACACAGACTGAAGTAAGTCAGAAAGAAAAACACCACCACAGTATGTTAATGCATATATATGGAATTTAGAAAGATGGTATCAACAACCCTATATGTGAGACAGCAAAAGAGACACAGATATAAAGAACACAGATATAAAGAACTCTCTATGGGAGAAGGCAAGTGATGATTTGAGGAAATGGCATTGAAACATGTATATTACCATATGTGAAATAGATCACCAGTCCAAGTTCGATGCATGAAACAGGACATTCAAAGCTGGTGCACTGGGACAACCTTGAGGGATCGGATGAGAAGGGAGTTGGGAGGGGGTTTGGGATGCAGGACACATGTATACCCATGGGTGATTCATGTCAATGTATGGCAAAAACCACTATAGTACTGTAAAGTAATTAGCCTTCAATTAAAATTAATTAATTAATTTAAAAAATGAAAATAAAAGGTGCTTGCTTTTTAGAAGAAAATAAAAGGTGCTTGCTATGACCAACCTAGACAGCATATTAAAAAGCAGACATTACTTTGCCAACAAAGGTCCATCTAGTCAAAGCAATGGCTTTTCTACTAGTCATGTATGCATCAGAGAGTTGGACCATAAAGAAAGCTGAGTGCCAATGAATTGATGCTTTTGAACTGTGGTATTGGAGAAGACTCTTGAGAGTCCTTTGGACTGCAAGGAGATCAAACCAGTCCATCCTAAAGGAAATCAGTACAGAATATTCACTGGAATAACTGATGCTGATGCTGAAACTCTAATACTTTTGGCACTTGATGCAAAGAACTGACTCACTGGAAGAGACCCTGATGCTGTGAAAGACTGAAGGTAGGAGGAGAAGGGGATGACAGAGGATGATATGGTTGGATGGCATCACTGACTCAATGGACGTAAGTTTGAGCAAGCTCTGGAAATTGGTAATGGACAGGGAAGCCTGGCATTCTACAGTCTATGGGGTTGCAAAGAGTCAGACACGACTGAGCAACTGAACTGAACTGAATTGAATTTGCTTCATCAAAAGAATATTCCACTACATATGACTCTACTTTTCAGAACATTCTGTTCCATATTATCCATGATCCACACTGCACTTTCTTTAATTTTTTTCTAGCATTCTTTATCAGATTCCATTTTAGATTTGTGTTTCTATAAACTAAGTTCTTAGATGCTGGTGATGACCATCCCCAGGTATCCTTCTTTTCTCATACTTTGCACTCCTCTTGAAGGAACTCATCACTCCCATGCTTTCAAATGACATATATGTAAGTGACTCATATGCCTCCTCTTTAAGCTGTGGACTTCCTTAATCAGGTGTCCCATTAACATCCCCATATATCTCAAAGGAATTCCATATATATCATGCCCAGGTCCACAGCAAAAGAAAATAATTTTTTTAAGGAAAATCTAATAAGTTATCCCCATTTTCCCAGCTTAAAACTAACATAATTCACAAGAGCCTGAATAATCTAGCCACTGTTTTTCTCTCCAGCCTCATCTCATCTCACACTGTACCTTCTCTCTTTGCTTTAAGAACACCAACCACATCACTTTGCTTTTTGCCTCTCATAGTCCCTCCTGCCATAGGAACTCCTACCTGATCCACTTTCACTCCTCTACCCAGTCACCTCTAGCTAGGATGAGTTAACTGGTACTCATCCTCCAGATCCCAGGCCACAAGTCACCCCTCAGAGCCATCCAACCTCCCAGACAAAGCTATGATCTTCTGTTTTGCAATCTCACGATGCATATATCTCTGAGTTTTATAGTTTAGTGTTTATGTATCATTTCATGATTAATGTAAATTTCCTCCCAAGTGAGAGTTCCATGATGACAGGGTCAAATCCTGCCAAGCTCTCTAATGTATCCTCAGAATAAACACTGTGGTGACCAGTAAAATTAATTGGATTTACTGAATAATTATAAACGAGAAGGCCTGGGTCCCTCTCCTAGCTCTGTCTTTGCTGAGCTTAATGATTTCCATCATGAAAGACTGCTGCCTAAATCAAAGAGATGTCTACCCTGGTCACTAAATGCTATTAATACTCCATACAAATCTTGCCCACTGGAAGGACCCAGTCCATTTGCTACTTAATCATTTAAGCATGCTTTCACATTCAAGAAGCTTAGATAAAGGAAATCAATACTACTTTCCTATTTCATCTAATTTGCAAGTTTCCTAACTAACTTGTTGAATGTCTGCAAGTACTCCAAGGTACTTTCCTATAACTGAACCTTACAATTCTTTTGATAGGGGAAGATGCCTGCATCTTCCTGGGGATTCAGTGCAAAAAGGCACAGCTGATTCTCGTGTGAGGATGCTTATAGCTTGCCCCAGTTGCTCTATGTCTTGGAAAACTTAAAGGAATAACATTAGTGGAGGAAAATGTGGAAAAACAGTTGACACCAACAATGAAAGAGAAAAATAAATCTCTGGTTAGTATCTCCCCAAATTTCAAGGCTTCTGTGACATCTCTACTGCCTTCCTCTGCTGAGTATGTTCCTTGTAAACCATACACTTTAAAAAGAGTAATTTCATTCACCATTCAATGAAAAGAATAAAATACTTAAGAA
>SJYC01025050.1:0-13948 GCA_006408675.1 Madoqua kirkii | reverse complement strand
AATGAGGTGGATGAAACTGGAACCGATTATACAGAGTGAAGTAAGCCAGAAAGAAAACCACCAATACAGTATACTAACGCATATATATGGAATTTAGAAAGATCGTAATGATGACACTGTATATGAGACAGCAAAAGAGACAGAGATGTATGGAACAGTCTTTTGGACTCTGTGGGAGAGGTAGAGGTTGAGATGATTTGGGAGAATGGCACTGAAACATGTATAATATCATATATGAAATGAGTCACCAGCCCAGGTTCAATGCATGGTACAGGATGCTTGGGGCTGGTGCACTGAGATGACCCAGTGGGATGGTACGGGGAAGGAGGAGGGAGGGGGGTTCAGGATGGGGAACACATGTATACCTGTGGTGAATACATGTTTATGTATGGGAAAACCAATACAATATTGTAAAGTAATTAACTTTCAATTAAAATAAGTAAATTTATATTTAAAAATAAAAAGAGTTTGCATATTTTTCTTCTACAATTGTGGGGTGTTAAGAATGACACAACAGTTTCATGTACATAGAAGCATTTTATCTTTATTAAACCCTATAACATGAAAGAATAATAAAAGGATATTTAGAAAAACTGTCTCTTCTGATTTATTGTACATGTCTAAAATTCAAATATACTTGTAGAGCAAATTTAAAAACGAAGTTTTTTTCTATAAATTTTATTTTAGAACGTTGTTTCCATACATATACAGTTTATTCTAAAATGGACCTGATTTCTGCAGCCCACTGTGAGGGATATGAAGGGCCCATTATGAAAAGTGCCTAGTAACTTTAATAGGAGGAGAGTTCTCATTCAACTCAAGTAATATAAATTTTCCTAGGTTTTTACTGTGAGGAAATATTCTGAAGCTATTAAGATTCCCATTAGCGCAGGCTGAACAAATCAGAAAATATTGCCTATTTCTAAAACCTAATATATGGTCGGACATATTATCTGTCCCAGAGATACAATGAATTCCTGCCAATGCTAACACAAGAAGAGAAGATTAGACAGTTGCATTGGAGTTGGCTATAGACGTGCCTTCCTCTCCCCATTCATCATTTGCATTATCAACTACAAGGGAAGGATGACACCTTGAAGTGTCTTTCTTTGAGACACAGGCATTACTGAGCTTTCTCCACTGAAGTCATCCCTGCTTCTTGAACTGACATAAGCCTTCCTGACTCCCTTACCTTTTGGTGGGTGAAATCTCCACAGTACAAGCTTTCATAAAACCATTTCCCTTTGTAACAAAATTAACAGTTATGAATGTATATTTAATGCCATGGTAATTTGCTAACTCTAACTCTATCACTAGTCTATAATCCCCTGGACGCAGGGACTATGTATGCTTCATTATCTTTATCCTTCTCATCAACTAGGCCTGGAAATGTGAAAGTAAATTCTGGAAACAAGCAGTGCCAACAGGACTCTGAATGGTTATTGCTCTTGCTAAGTGATAATAGTTTTAAATTTCAGCAAACAGCTTACTAATCATCCATAATTAGAGAAACTAGAAATGGAATTCTTTTCTCTGCATTTGTGGTTGTTGCTGTTCAGTGACTAAGTCATGCCTGACTCTTTGCAACACCATGGACTGCAGCATACCAGGCTTCCCTGTTCTTCACTATCTCCCAGAGTTTCCTCAGATTCATGTCCATTGAGTTGGTGATGCTATCTTTTCTCTGCATTTGTGGTTGTTGCTGTTCAGTGACTAAGTCATGCCTGACTCTTTGCAACACCATGGACTGCAGCATACCAGGCTTCCCTGTTCTTCACTATCTCCCAGAGTTTCCTCAGATTCATGTCCATTGAGTTGGTGATGCTATCTAACCATCACATCTTTGGAAACCCTGGTCTCCTTTTGCCTCCAGTCTTTCCCAGCATCAGGATCTTTTCCAATAAGTCAGTTCTTTGCATCAGGTGGCCAAAGTATTGGAGCTTCAGCTTCAGCATCAGTCCTTCCAATAAATATTCAGGGTTGATTTCCTTTACAATTGATTGGTTTGATCTCCCTGAAGCCCAAAGGACTCCGAAGAGTCTTCTCCAGCAGCACAATTTGAAGGCATCAGTTCATTGGCACTCAGCTTTCTTTATGGTCCAACTCTTACATCTGTACTTAACTACTGGAAAAATTATAGCTCTGACTATATGGACCTTTGTTGGCAAAGTGATGTATTTGCTTTTTATACACTGTCTAGTTTTGTCATAGCTTTCCTTCCAAGGAGCAAATGCCTTTTAATTTCATGGCTGCAGTCACTGTCCACAGTGATTTTAGAGCCCAAGAAAATAAAATCTGTCACTGTTTCCACTTTTTCCTTATCTATTTGCCATGAAAGTGATGGGACCAGAGGCCATGATGTTAGTTTTTTTCATGTTGAGTTTTAAGCCAGCTTTTTCACTCTCCTCTTTCACTTTCATCAAGAGGCTATTTAATTTCTCTTCACCATTAGAGTGGTATCATCTACATATCTGAGGTTGTTGATATTTCTCCTGATGATCTTGATTTCAGCTTGTGATTCATCCAGCCTGGCATTTCACATGATGTACTCTGCACATAAATTAAATAAGTAGGGTGACACTATACAGCCTTGACGTATTCCTTTCCCAATTTTGAACCATCAGTTGTTCCATGTAAGGTTAGAACTTTTGCTCCTTGACCTGTATATAGATTTCTCAAAAGATAGGTAGTAAGGTGGTCTGGTATTCCCATCTCTTTAAGAATTTTCAAATCAAGAATTTGATTCAATTTTCTAAATCAAAACCAGAATAATTAATATGTATTTTAAAAATATTTATATGCATAATATATAAAACTGCCAGGTTTTTAAATTAATACATTATTTAAAATCCTAAAAATGTCTAACATCCTATTTTCTTGTGATTTTTTTGTTCTCTGAATTCTTTTGGTATTCTCAACAAGCATGGATTTGAAAAAGTAAGCATTGTTCACTTTCTCATGTATTATCACTATCACAATGTAAAATAATAATAAGCTCTATTATTCTAACACACTACTGAGCCCTTAGAATATACACAGGGAATATTTATGGCCTCTAAGATAGAAACCCAACTGATGACAAAATCCCCTCCCCAATATCTCTAACAAAAAAAAAAAAATGGCTAAGTCAAAAACTTTACTATTTCCTATAAATTCCATTTTCTCTCTCACTTGAATTCCAGCCCATGTACTCTGTTGGAGATCTCTATTTGTAGCCCTGCCAAATTTGGTTTTGCCTGTTTTTTTTAAAAGAAACATTTTATTAGAGTACAACCCCATTCACTCATTTACATATTGTCCCAGCACTGCTTTCATGCTACAATGGCAGAACTAAGTAATTGTCATAGAGGTCATATGACCCCCAAAGTATAATATATAGTTATCACCTGGCTTTTCATAAGAAAAGTTTAAATAATCTGCTCACAACTTACACCCTCAATTTCCATTTTCTTATCCATAAAATGGGGATAATAATAATAACGTTACCTCATAATGATAAGATATTAAATATGGTACTGTTTACAAACCACTTAGTAGCCTCCTGGAATATAATAAGCACTCACATTTGTTGGTGCTTCACCTTCATATTAATTCTATTCCTCCCTCTCTGTCTACTTCCCAAGCTCCTATTCATATTTTAAGACTCAGGCCACACATCTTCAAGAATATTCTCTTGTGGGGTGGGAGGTAGGAGGGAGGTTCAAGAGGGAGGGGGAAAAAAGAATATTCTCTAACTTGCCTTCCCCACCCCATTCCCTCCATAGTCCTCCACTGTGCTCCCTCATCACCCGAGGATACGTTTACCTTAGCTCTTACTTCATTACACAGCCTTCTGTCTGTCATCAGAAGATGTGCATGTCCTGAAGGCAGGGGTTTTGCTTCACTAATTTGGAATCAACAGAGCCAGTGTCCTGTCCACTGCAGTCCTTCAGTGCACGTGAGTTCCTCAGGAGAGGTTACAGAATGTCAACATCCAGGGAATGTGTATTCATAGCCAGGGAGGTTGCCAGGCATTGGCATTTGGGGCTTGATGGAGGTCACTCACTAAACTGACTCCCAGATCAGTAGCTGGAAGTTATATTTTGGCAACTAAGCTCTTATCAGCATGAGAACTCATAAAGTAGATGCCCACTGAGGACTCTGGATGCTAATAAGTGTGATATGTGTGATGCACCCAAGCCCCAAATCACACCATTAACAGCTAACTTTGATTTTAATTTCTTTGTGTGGTTTCACATCCATTCTTTCTCAATGAATCATAAATGGGCAGAAAAGTGCCAACTGCCGACTTGTTCATTTTAAAAAATCTTATATATAGCAGTGTATATATGTCATACTGTAAAATAGGTAATTAATAAGAACCTACCATAATAGCACAAAGAACTCTACTTAACACTCTGTAATGACCTATATGGGAACATAATTTTTAAAAGTATGGATTTATGCATATACAACATTGTAAGTTAACTATACTCCAATAAAGTTAATTTTAAAAAATCTTGCCACCAAGAAACTGGCATTCAGGGCTAATCTGAGAAGTGCTCACATTAAAGTCAAGATAAAAATATGAAGACTCCCTTTTAGCTAGTTTGTTTGGCTTTGAAACTACCAGATTTTTCAAATTTCCAAGAATGACAAATATAAAGTAGGGCTCATTTCCCATCTTTCCATCTAGAATTTCAAAATAAATTTTCACAATTTTGGCCACTTTGCTCTTTCTAGAAAGATCATTATCTCCAGGGTTAAAAATATGTGTTTAACCTCAAAAAACTACTGCAATTTTAAAGTTCAGTTCTCTTATGGAGAAGGTTGTTTTCCTTTCTCTGTTATGTCTTTTCAGGATGCCCTGACTTTGATCATCATTCAGCGAATCTCTTGAAGGGCTAAATTTTAAAAGATGTACATAGCCTCCAAATGTTCTAGCAGAAAAATTTCAGTCTACAAAAGATTATTTGCAAAATGCTGTGCTTTTACACACAGATAACTTCAATGGCCCTTTCTCCCAACTACTCAGGACTACTTGGCAATAATAGGAGCAACTATTTATCACCAGACACCACAACTCAGAATTGGTTCTGTTGATTTTCAATTAAATCTCATCCTAGCTTTCCTCATTCCTTGCTTCCATTCGTCTTTCTTAAATCATGTCCAAAATGATCCTCCATCACCTTTTACTTGATTTTAGAGACACTGATGATATACAACACTTCACTCAAGCAAGACTTCTCTATTTCCTTCCATTTTCTCTCCAGAAAGAATGGAACCACTGTTTATGCAAAAAGCTTTTACCATTACCTGGAATTTTTTGATGATCCCACACTCCATGTGTAAATACTTCATGTTAAAAATTCCAAATACCTCTCCTTTCTTATTCTTGCAAAGACAAATTGAAACACTTATTACATTTGGGTTCTAATGTTCTGTTTTATTATAAATAATGAATCCTCCTAAGGAAAGGTAAAGCTGTCATAAGAGTTTCTCTATAAGCTCTCATTACCTCATAGTTTATGTTTTATGTCTATATTGGATTTGATATCTTCTTTTTATGGTGACTTGCTGTATTATAGTACAGTGAACTTAATAAAAGTGACTTTCAAAAAATCTGGGATAGAAGTAATTTAAGGTAACTATAGCTTGACTTTCTATTTAAACTCAAGTCCTAATTATTGAAAGTAATGAAAGCCTAGACACACACTACACACTTATATACACACATACATTTTCCTTAGTAAGGTCCATAGAATGTTCTGACACATAATTTTTGCCTCTATCTTGCAGATAAATATAGTATATTAATGTTTTATGGTCATCCTTTCTATTCTTTGTCGGGAGCCGCAGCCGCCATTACAGGATGGCGCCGGTTTCCTGCTTCCTGGTTCTTTGCATATATGTAGGCAGATATGCTAATTAGGGATTCTAACAGTGTTCTGTTATGAGCCAATCAGAGGTTGACTTTATGAGCCAATCAGAGGTTGACTTTATGAGCCAATCAGAGGTTGACTTTATGAGCCAATCAGAGGTTGACGTGAGCCAATCGGAGGTTGACACGCCTCCCCTCTGGGCTATATAAGCGGCCGTTTTCCCTGCATCAGGGCCCTCGCCACTTCCTAAAAGAGCTGTAACAATAAACCGCGTGTCAGAAGAATCCTGTCTGTGGCGTTCTCCTTATCGGCGAGGCGGGCGACCACAATTCTTCACATCCCAACTTTATTAATTCTTCATGCTTTTTCCTGAGCTTGAACTAACTCCTTTTTAATATGCAAATATTACTTAACAGCTAAATTAAGTTTATTTTAAACTATATCACTCATATTAAATCAATCCATCTATACTTGCCTTTGCAATGATATGGTTGGAATCCTGAAACCTCTATTTTTCATTTTTTTAAGGCTTCCTCTTAAGTTCCACTAATATAGGGTGCTATATTGAACTGGAAAGCTGGAAGAAAATTAAAAGGCTGGTCTCTTCCTATTTTCCTACCAGCATCACTTCAGCTTCACTCCAGCAATGAGTCTCAGTCTTCAGTAATTTTGGTCCTCTAGGAACCAACATCACTGTGTTTCTTCAGGGGAACTAACACTTACTGAGAGATAGCCCATTCACAGAGATCTGGACCCAGACACTGTGATGTTCAACCTCTGATCTCCTGATGGTCCAAGAGTAGCCAAGCATTGACTCCTCTCCAGATTCTGGAGCCCAGCTCTCCAATATCCCTTCTCCAAGCTCCTGTGCTATTGGCTGCAACTACACAGCACTCTTTTTTCAGAACGCCGAATCTCATTTCTCCAGGGCATCTTCTCTAAGTTTCCAGACTTAAGGGTTGGAAATTCCAACCCCTTTTCTTTATGCCCTAAGCCTTAGACATATAACTCTGTTGTACTTTAATGCACTATTTGATTTTTCATTTGCTAACACTTCTTTCTCCAGCTCAATATATTAAATTGCTTCTGTTGCCATATTTAATACGACTTCTCTGTTCCTAACTAGACCCTGAGCCTGACACTATATTGGTACCAAACATAGTTACAGGCTACAAAACTGCCAAATGAGATTCATGGATAGGTTTCATTGTACCCTTGACCTTGAATAATGTGCTAAGCTCCTTGCCAAGGGGGGGAAAAGAAATCAGTAAATCTTGACATGCTGTGCCTTGTGATTAATTAAATTGTCATCCATGGTTAATTGCGATAAAGTGTCTTAAAGACACTTATGGAACCAAGTGCCTACTGTTGATGCAGGTTGGATAGGATATCTTCTCATTGTGCAGGACAACATGTGGAAACAAGTCACTAGTTCAAGGCTTTAAACCCTTAGCTCAACTGATGGACAAAGAAAAGAAAGTTTTCATCTTCTATAGATTCCTAAAAGATTTTAATTCACTAAAAATCACACTCAAAATTCAATTGTGTGAAAGGTAGAATTAAAAATTACATTGAATTCATAGACTCCAAGCATTTTGGGAAAACCTAAAGCTTGAAAAAGTGAGAAATATTACTGCACGCCTGGAGGCCACCTTATTTCTCCAATTAATATTCTTATACTTGCTAGTCACAAAAATTCACAGTAAGTGAAAATGTGCAACATAATGATCTCATTGTACTTTCCAGAAAGGTAGTGATATCTTGGAGTATCTGCACAGAGATGGTAGAAGACACATTGAGAATTGATACAATATGCAGGGAGGGTTCATTACATGAGAAGAGATTCTCCCAGCAACCATAGGTAGCAAACAGTATGTCCATTTCAGTGATCTAAGACGATAAGTGGAAAATATTGTGAGTGCTGCTAAAGTCCTTTGAACAATTAAAAGGAGGCTGGGGCTACTGCAGCTTATGGCCCAGTATGTAGCTTTTAATTTCCTTTTAATTTCAGTCTCCTCACTGACACTTGTTCACTGTTTATTACTTTGAACATTTGGCCACAATGGACTGGCTGTTACTTGATTCAAGAGGACAGATTTCTGAAATAAGCTAATTTTATATTCTTCCAAATCAACAGGTTAGTGGGTCTTGACATTGTGTCTTACACTTAATAAAACATTATTACTTCATCACTTCCTTCAGATCTTAGTCTCACTTCTCAAAAAACAACATTCCTCACATTTAATAACTACTCCAGACAGGTTTACAAACCATCTGATTTGGAGGTTAACACCCGTAATGATATTCTCTTTCTGGATCAACATGTCATCACCCCAATCTTTTCTGCCAAAGTCAAGAGAGAGATTGAGATACTCAAGGGTAGTCAGTTCATTTCAGTTCACTCAGTCATCTCGAACTCTTTGATACCCAATGGACCATAGGTTAACACCCGTAATGATATTCTCTTTCTGGATCAACATGTCATCACCCCAATCTTTTCTGCCAAAGTCAAGAGAGAGATTGAGATACTCAAGGGTAGTCAGTTCATTTCAGTTCACTCAGTCATCTCGAACTCTTTGATACCCAATGGACCACAGCACGCCAGGCTTCCCTGTCCATCACCAACTCCCAGAGCTTTCTCAAACTCATGTCCATTGAGTCAGTAATGCCATCCAATCGTCTAATCCTCTGTCATCCAATTCTGCTCCCACGTTAAACCTTTCCCAGCATCAAGTCTTTTCCAGAGTCAGTTCTTTGCATCAGATGACCGAAGAATTGCAGTTTCATCTTTAGCATTAATCCTTCCAATAAATATTCTGGACTGATTTCCTTTAGGATGGACTGGTTGGATTTCCTTGCAGTCCAAGGGACTCTCAAGAGTCTTATCCAACACCACAGTTCAAAAGCATCAATTCTTTGGTGTTTAGCTTTCTTTATGGTCCAGCTCTCATTTCCATACATGACTACTGGAAAAACCATAACTTTGACTAGATGAACATTTGACGGCAAAGTAATGTCTCTACTTTTTAACATGCTATCTAGGTTGGTCATAGATTTACTTCCAAGGAGCAAGTGTCTTTTAATTTCATCACTGCAGTCACCATTTTCAATGGTTCTGGAGCCCAGAAAAATAAAGTCAGTCATTGTTTCCACTGTTTCCCCATCTATTTGCCATGAAGTGATGGGACCTGATGCCATGATTTTAGTTTTTTGAATGTTGAGTTTTAAGCCAGGTTTTCACTCTTCTCTTTCACTTTCATCAAGAGGCTTTTTAGTTCTTCACTTTCTGCCATAAGTGTTGTGTCATCTGCATATCTCAGGTTATTGATATTTCTCCCAGCAATCTTGATTCCAGCTTGTGCTTCATCCAGTCCAGCATTCCTCATGATGTACTCTGCATATAAGTTAAATAAGCAAGGTGACAACATACAGCCTTGACGTACTCCTTTCCCAGTTTGGAACTAGTCTGTTGTTCCATGTTTGGTTCTATCTGTTGTTTCTTGATCTGCATTTCTTAGGAAGAAAATTCTTCTCTTGAAGAATTTTCCACAGTATGTTGTGATCCACACACTCAAAGGCTTTGGTGTAGTCAATAAAGCACAAGTAGATGCTTTCCTGGAACTTTCCTGCTTTATCTATGACCCAATGGATGTTGGCAATTGGATCTTTGTTTATACTGCCTTTTCTAAATCCAGCTTGAACATCTGAAAGTTCCCAGTGCATGTACTGTTGAAGCCTGGCATGGATAATTTTGAGCATTACTTTACTAGCATGTGAGATGAGTGCAGTTGTGTGGTAGTTTGAACATTCTTTGGCATTGTCTTCAATATTGGAATGAAAGCTGACCTTTTCCAGTCCTGTGGCTATTGCTGAGCTTTCCAAATTTGCTGGCATATTGAGTGCAGAACTTTTACAGCATCATCTTTAAGGACTTAAAATAGTTCAGCTAGAAATCCATCACCTCCACCAGCTTTGTTTGTTGTGAAGCTTCCTAAGGCCCACTTGACTTTGCATTCCAGGATGTCCGGCTCTAGTGAGTGATCACACCATTGTGGTTATTCTGGAACTTTCCTGCTTTATCTATGACCCAATGGATGTTGGCAATTGGATCTTTGTTTATACTGCCTTTTCTAAATCCAGCTTGAACATCTGAAAGTTCCCAGTGCATGTACTGTTGAAGCCTGGCATGGATAATTTTGAGCATTACTTTACTAGCATGTGAGATGAGTGCAGTTGTGTGGTAGTTTGAACATTCTTTGGCATTGTCTTCAATATTGGAATGAAAGCTGACCTTTTCCAGTCCTGTGGCTATTGCTGAGCTTTCCAAATTTGCTGGCATATTGAGTGCAGAACTTTTACAGCATCATCTTTAAGGACTTAAAATAGTTCAGCTAGAAATCCATCACCTCCACCAGCTTTGTTTGTTGTGAAGCTTCCTAAGGCCCACTTGACTTTGCATTCCAGGATGTCCGGCTCTAGTGAGTGATCACACCATTGTGGTTATCTGGGTCATTAAGATCTCTCTAATGAGATCTTTTGTATAGTTCTGGATATTCTTGCCACCCTTTCTTAATATCTTCTGCTTCTGTTAGATGCATAACATTTCTGTCCTTTATTGTGCCCATCTTTGCATGAAATGTTCCCTTGGTATCTCTAATTTTCTTGAAAAGGTCTCTAGTCTTCCCCATTCTATTGTTTTCCTCTATTTCTTTCCACTGATCTTGGAGAAATGCTTACTTATCTCTTCTTGCTTTTCTTTGGAACTCTGCATTCAGATGTGTATAGCTTTCCTTTTCTCCTTTGCCTTTAGTTTCTATTCTTTTCTCAGCTATTTGTAAGGCTTCCTCAGACAACCATTTTGCCTTTTTGCATTTCTTTTTCTTTTCTTTTATTTTTATTTTATTTATTTATTTATTTATTTTTTGTGGATGGTCTTGATCATTGCCTCTTGTACATAGTTACCTCTGTCCATAGCTCTTCAGGCACTAAGTCTATCAGGTCTAATCCCCTTGAATCTATTTGCCACTTCCACTGTATAATTGTAAGGGATTTGATTTAGATCATACTTGAATGGTCTAGTGGTTTTCCCTACTTTCTTCAATTTAAGTCTGAATTTGCAATAAGGAGTTCATGAACTGAGCCACAGTCAGCTCTTGGTCTTGCTTTTGGTGACTATATAGAGCATCTCTTTCTTCAGCTGCAAAGAATATAATCAATGTGATTTTGGTACTGACCATCTGGTGATGTCCATGTATACAGTCATTTCTTATGTTACTGGAAGAGGGTGTTTGCTATGACCAGTGTATTCTCTTGGCAAAACTCTGTTAGCCTTTGCCCAGTTGCATTTGGTACTTCAAGGCCAAACTTACCTGTTACTTCAAATATTTCTTGACTTCCGACTATTGCATTCCAGTGCCCTATGATGAAAAAGACATCTTTTTTTGGTGTTAGTTCTACAAGGTCTTGTAGGTCATCATCGAGCCATTCAACTTCAGCTTCTTCAACATTAGTGGTTGGACACCATAGAACCACCAAGCAAATGACCCACAAACTACAGAACAATTATACCAATGAAATTCTCTCACTGTTAAGAAAGTTCTAGGACCCACAACAGATTTTCCCCGACCTGGGATCCAACAAAGGAACTGAGAATCCCCAGAAAATTTGACTTTGGGAACCAGTGGGATTTGATTACAGAACTTCCACAGGACTGAGGAAACAGACTCTTGGAGGGAACAAACAAAACCTTGTATGCACCAGGAGCCAGGAGCAGTGTCCCCACAAGAGATTGAGTCAGACTTGCCTGTGAGTGCCCAGGAATCTCTCATGGAGGTGTGGTGGACAGTTTGGCCTCTGGCCAAACAACGGGGAGGGAACACAGCCCCTCCCATCAACAGAAAATTGGATTAAAAATTTACCGAACATGGACCCACCCATCAGAACAAGACCCAGTTTCCCCCACAGTCAGTCTCTCCTATCAGGAAGCTTCAATAAGCCTCTTATCTTTATTCATCAGAGGGCAGACAGAATGAAAACCACAATGATAGGAAACTAACCAAACTGATCACAAGGATACAACCTTGTCTAACTCAATGAAACTATGACCCATGCTGTGTAGAAACACTCAAGACAGGTCATGGTGGAGAGTTCTGACAAAACATGGTCACTGGAGGAGGGAATGGCAAACCACTTCAGTATTCTTGCCTTGAAAACCCCATGAACAGTATGAAAAGGCAAAAAGATATGATCCTGAAAGGTAAACTCCCCAGATCAGTAGGTACCAACATGCTACTGGAGAAGTGGAGAAACAGCTCCAGAAAGAATGAAGAGGCTGAGCCAAAGCAAAAACAACACTAGATGTGGATGTGACTGGTGATGGGAGTAAAATCCAATGCTATAAAGAATAATATTGCATAGAAACCTGGAATGTTCGGTCCGTGAATCAAGGAAAATTAAAAGTGGTCAAACAGGGGATGGAAAGAGTGAACATCGACATTTTAGGAATCAGTGAATTAAAATGGACAGGAATGGGTGAATTTTATTCAGATGACCATTATATCTACTACTGTGGGCAAGAATTCCTTAGAAGAAATGGAGTAGCCCTCATAGTCAACAAAAGACAAATGTAGTACTTGGGTGCAGTCTCAAAAATGACAGAATGATCTCTATTTGCTTTCAAGGCAAACCATTCAGTATCACAATAATCCAAGTCTATGCCCCAACCACTAATGCTGAAGAAGGGTAGTCAAGCACACTGTAAACTGTAAAGCATAATACTGCTACTCTTAGAAATAATTCATATGTAGTTTCTACCAGCCACTCATTCAGATTACAGGGTTCTCTTCATTTCAGTCACTCAGTACATAGTCATTAAGTGATAAAAAACATTTGGAATATAACAGGGAGAAATGAAAATCGAGTGCTGCCTTTATGGTACACGGATACTAAGCATAATACTGCTACTCTTAGAAATAATTCATATGTAGTTTCTACCAGCCACTCATTCAGATTACAGGGTTCTCTTCATTTCAGTCACTCAGTACATAGTCATTAAGTGATAAAAAAATTTGGAATATAACAGGGAGAAATGAAAATCGAGTGCTGCCTTTATGGTACACGGATACTAACAGGGAAAATAGACACTATTAAATAACTACAGAAACAGCACAGCTTTCTAAATTATGACAAGTACTATGATCAGAAGTAGAGGTGGGAAACTGAAGTCTGATCTTCCTGTCTTGGTTGAGGTAGGTTGTTTTATACCAGCAGCTGTCTCAGAGACACAAATATTGAAGGGAAGTAACAACAGTCTGAAATCCACTCTCTGTTGGAATCTCTGTATTTAAGTTTGTAAACTAAGCTAGGAATGCAAATTCCTGAGGCTGTTTCCTCATTTATCTTGTCCATTATTGCCTGTTATGGACTGAATTTTGGTCCCTCCAAATTCATGTATTGAAACCCTACCCCTCGATGTGATCATATTAGGAGTTTGGGTCTTGGGAAGGTAATTAAGATTATATGAGATTATAAGGATATGTTGTTGCTCAGTTGTAAAATCATGTCCAGCTTTTTTGTCCCCCCCACCCCCCGCCATGGATGTGGCCCAAAAGGCTCCTCTGTCCATTGGATTTGCCAGGCAAGAATACTAGAATTGGTTGCCATTTCCTTCTCCAGAGAATCTTCCTGACTCAGGGATCAAATCCATTTCTCTCTGCACTGGAAGGTGGATTCTTTTCCACTGAGCCACTAGGAAAGCCCTTCTGAGAGTATAACCCTCATGAATGGAATTAGTGCCCTTATGACGGTCACAAGAGAGCTTGCTTCCTCTGATCTCTGCTAGGTGACGCTACAAAGAAAAGTTAGCACTCTGCCACCTAGAAGAGGGCTCTCATCAGAACTTGACGATGCTGGCACTCTTATCTTAGATTTTCAGTCTCTAAGACTCATATCAGTCACTCAGTCATGTCCAACCCTTTACGACCTCATGAATCGCAGCACGCCAGGCCTCCCTGTCCATCACCAACTACAACAGTTCACTCAGACTCACGTCCATCGAGTCTGTGATGCCATCCAGCCATCTCATCCTT
>SJYC01025049.1:0-13490 GCA_006408675.1 Madoqua kirkii | reverse complement strand
TGACTTTTCTAAAACCGCTTGAACATCTGGAAGTTCACGTTTCATGTATTGTTAAGCCTGGCTTGGAGAATTTTGAGCATTACTTTACTAGTGTGTGAGATGAGTGCAATTGTGCGGTAGTTTCACCATTCTTTGGCATTGCCTTTCTTTGGAACTGGAATAAAAACTGACCTTTTCCAGTCCTGAGGCCACTGCTGAGTTTTCCAAATTTGCTGGCATATTGAGTGCAGCACTTTCACAACATAATCTTTTAGGATTCCTATCATCCAGAAGTAATTGCTGCTAATATTTTATACTGTATAATTTCAGATTTCTTTTCAAAACATAATGACCTTTTTTGTTAATTTTGTTTTGAAAGGTATCATATAACCATTCCATTTTTCCCAGCATATTCATATAATTGACAAAATTGTATATATTTAAGACATATAACATCATATTTTATACACATTTATATTGCAAAATGATGAACAAGCTAAATTAACACATCTCTCAACTTAGTCACCATTGTGTGTGTGTGTGTGTGTGTGTGTGTGTGTGTTGCAAACACTTAATATTTTTCTCCTCTAGGAATTTTCAACTATACAATTCAGCATTATTATCTATAGTCAGTATGCTATACATTAACTTCCCAGAAATTATTCATCTTATAGATGAAATTTTGTACCCTCCTACATTCCAATATGTGCCTTTTAAGGACTGGAGAATGGAATCAAGACCTTCCTTAATGTGACCTTTAACTGTGCATCTCAGAATGGAGCAGATTCTCAACAAGGGAAAGACTACATGCTGTGAGAAACATGGGCCTATAAAGTGGTCCCCGTAGAAGAGCAATCACTAAGGGGGCAGGGTGGGAAGATTCAGTAGTACATTGAGGTCCACACTCCTAAGAACAGGTTGCTCACCAGAACTCTTTGTGTGTTCTTTTCTTAACTATACCAATAGTTTATTTGTCATTTTTTTTAATTGTATTATTGGAGTATAATTTCTTTACAATGCTATACAACAAAGTGAATCAACTGTATGTATACATATATCCCTCCCTCTTGAACCTCCCTCTCATCCCTCCCTCTCACCTCTCTCTGCTCAGAGAACCAGTCTGAGCAACCCATGCTATTTTACGGCAGCTTCCCACCAGCTGTCTATTTCACGCATGGTAGTGTATATATGTCAGTACTCTCCTAATGTGGTCCCCCTCTCCTTTCTCTGTGTCCACATGTCTGTTCTCCACGTCTGCATCTCTAAATATCTCTGCTGCAATTGCTGCCTATGCCTTTGTTGCAACAAAGAGTCTGATTCTCAAAGTTACAGGAAAAAAATTACCTAACATACTCCTGAGGCACAACAAAGGGGTTAGTTCACACACAGTATAAGCTAAGGGTCCTTAAATCCTATAAATCAACCATTTCATGAAGGAGTTCTCTAGCCAGAGGATAATGATTTGAGGTTCTTTGGAAGAAGTTTATGAATATAAGTTGGTTAGCCCACCCCTACAAAAGTATACCCATTGACCAAAAAAAGGGAGAAAAGAAAAAAAAAATCAGAGTAACCAGACAGGAAATAATAACAACAAAAAACTGAAGGAAAGGTCCACAATATGACCCAATTTAAAACACAAAATTTCCTAAAAGAATTAATACCACACAAGACAAAAAGGTACCACTTGGCTTTGTGTCTCTACAACACAGGTTCTGAACTATCTTTAACATCTGATGAAATGCAGTAACTGGCAAACATTTGTGGCCTTGATCAATATGGGGGCTCAAATTATACTTTAACATTTCATTAAATTTAATCAAAGTGCTTCCTACAATATTACAGGACTTCCTAAACATAAAATAGATAAAGTGAGATGCCTTATCCTAACCATTAGAACTATTGCCTGGCCTAAATTGCCCATGGACATATCACTCCTTACCCTATCAAATTCCACAGTGAGAGTGGACACTCTGACTCAATGAATAATAAAATCAAATTAAGTCTTAGGCACCTATAAATTGGTTTGACAAAATGAGATCCTATGGGCCATCTCTCCTGTTAAAAGAATTAGTATAGCCCAATCTAAATTAAAACAGGGTCTTCAAGGGTTGAACTCTATTATGCCAGAGCTATCTAGAGAAGGGAGGCCCTAAACCTGCAATCTTCCTAACCCAACTACCTATTATGTCTTGGATCATGGACACAGCATCCTAAAAACCTAGTCCATCTACTGAGGCTTCTTTGCTACAAGATAGAGACAAATCTGAACCCTCTGTTCCACCTGTGACCTCCTCTGTCTTAGGTCCCTTGCCAGATGGCTTGGTACTTGATGAGACTGCTCCCCTCTCTCAGACCCCTTGACACCTGGGAAGCCCCCTGCAATATACTGGGTGAAGAGCAATTGAAGATCACTCACTTTGTGAACAATATCATCACCATCAACATGATGGAACCCAGTAGAATGTTGCTGATCTTCATCCCCTAAGCATGACATCCCTGATAAAAGATGGCACCCAAGGGTTAGCACCGCTAGTCAAAATTTACTAGTTTCACTAGTCCAGCCATT
Source organism: Madoqua kirkii (assembly GCA_006408675.1). Taxonomy (NCBI): domain Eukaryota; kingdom Metazoa; phylum Chordata; class Mammalia; order Artiodactyla; family Bovidae; genus Madoqua; species Madoqua kirkii. The sequence continues at coordinate 10,945 of SJYC01025049.1, read as the reverse complement.
CAGCACTTACACAACTGGCAACAATAAACATCATCTTTACCATGTTATTTTTTTTCTACAAACTGTTGAGCTGTTGCTAATGGTCTGGCATCTGGACTTGCCAAAGGCCAAGGCTTCTCACTTTGAGCTAAAATCCTGAAAATTTCTTGCCTCACAAATACCAAAATATAAATCAACACGCCAACCCTTCACAGTTTAGAAAGTCACAATGCACTTTAGCTAATAAAGATTCCAAAAACTCCTGCTATGACTACATTTACTTAACATAAAATATATAAGTTCAACAAACTTATTGAAAGCTGAAATTATATTTGAATAACATTCATTAATATGTAAATAATTTATATATATTAGAAGATATACATTTTAATCTGTATTAATAATACATAAGAGCTTCAGATTAAATGAAATACCTCTGCACTTGGTAAGTGACTTGATTTAAAGGGGAAAACCACATGCTGAAGGAAAGAAAGCTGATTGGTTTTTCTATCTCCTTCCCTGAGCATATGAACTTGCCCTCTTCCCTCCCCGTTGTGAACAACCTCTGTCACATATAAAGTAGGTGCTGAATGGAAGCTTGAAAATGAGTTAAAATCTCTACCTCTTCATATATGATTTTATTGTAATAATTAAATGAATTTTGATTTTCAAGTTCTTATTCTCTAGCCTACTGACAAAAGATCTTATTCTGAAAGCCAGCAGGGAGGGCTAACAATGGTTTTTACAGATTTCAATATTTCAAAAATGTGTCCTTATTCTAGGAAAAATAGTAGTGTTTACCAAGTACATTGTTCTGGGGGGAGTGCCCTTTGTTAGCACACTCAATAGATAAAATAGGTATTTTCTATTTTGTCTTCTATATCTATATGCTACCCTTCTATTCCTACATGTACAAGCAGTAGAGATTCAAGCTAATTAGGTATGGGCTCTGATTAATAACTCTTGTGGTTAACAAGTTCAGCATCTTATTGGTTTGGGGTAAAATGTAGGTAATATCTTTTCTTTATATTGTTTTAGGCAGCTTTTTGTTGAATCTTGGCTTTGGCTCTTTAAAATAAGCTTGCATCAGGTAAGAACCAGCAATAGGCGTGAACTCCATCAGTGTGAAAAACTCCTAGATGCAGGTCCTGTGGGATGCACTCAGCTGACATGCTATGCTCTTCAACTCTGATGACACTCATTATATTTGTTACTCATCACATTTGTTCAGTTTATAGCGTTTGGATACTGCCATTACCCTAGAGAATATCTTAAGACATAGATATATTTTCCTTCATGATGATAAAAGAAATATAATCTCCACATACCCAGCACACATCTCATTAAAAAGCAGTTTGTCCTTGAAGTGAGCATGATATTATTCTTTTTCATAAACACATCTATTTTAAGCCATGGCCGATAGCTGTGTCTCTCATCTTACTATTATATATTCATCCAAGGTAAAGATTTTCTCTCCACTTGAATAAAGACAAATATCTTTTCATATTTAGTTGGCAGCTATCTGACATTAAAAAAAAAAAATCATAGCTAGTTACCTGTGCCTGGTGAATTATTGAATTAGGTCATCCTGGAAGCTGAATTTCTACTGAGGGAGGACCAGAAGGGAGAGGTGACTGGAACTTTCCTTTGGGCTATTACAGCCAGGTTAAGGGCAGGGTTCTAACTGTTCCCAAACAGTGATGGCTTTGGACCGGCTTTGGGTAGAGACTGTGCTAATCTTGTGGGTCCTTTGGGGACATTTGGTGCCAAGGGAGGACAGAGAGCCTCCATGCTTAACACAAATCTGAGAGGGTTTTTTCATTTAATATGATTCATTAACTTTGATTCATTCACCAAATTTGGTTACCTACTCTGTCCCATGCACTGTTCCAAGTATTGAAGATGAAGCAGCAAGCAAAACCAATTCTAGTCTGGTATCCCAGTTAGGAAGAGAGAAAATTAACACCAAGGAAATTAAATCTGAAGTCCAGTGCAACTAAAATTACCTGTTCCTGTCCCTTCACCCCTTGTAAAAGAAAAGAAGCTATTTTAGGGGAAGACCAGGTTACTTCTTTTATTTTCATTCTGCTTTTTTCTCTCCTTCTCTTTCTTTTTTCTCCCTCCCACTGTGTTTTTGCAGAGTAGAACAATAATACTTAGATTTAAGAGAATTTGGGGGATCTACACAGGATTTTCAAACCACTTTGCCATTAAATAATATTTATATGTCATGCATACATAGTCAAGCACTGTAAATTATTAGCCAGCTTTTCCTGGGTACTTAATATATTTAGAGATTTTTGAGTGTCTTAAATATCTTATTTTATAAACACTATAGCCTTAACCTGGTTCCCATTATTATTTCCATTTTAAAGATAAGTAACCTCAATTTAAAAGAGGTAATATCCAGTGTATTCAGTTAATAAATGATAGAACCAGTCCATGAATCTGGCATCAGAGTTTGCATTTCTGACACTGCCTTGCTATGCACCATGACCATGATATTTTTTTAAAGATATATATGTTTATTACTGACTGAAAAGAAAACTTGCATAAGGACGTAACATTTGAGTACAGTTATATTTATGAAGAATTAATCTGACCTTCAGTTCAGCTCAGTTCAGTTGCTCAGACATGTCCGACTCTGGAACCCCATGGCCTGCAGCACACCAGGCCTTCCTGTCCATTACAACTCCTAGAGTTTACTCACACTTATGTCCATTGAGTCAGTGATGTCATCCAGTCATCTCATCCTCTGTTGTCCCCTTCTCCTCCTGCCTTCAGTCTTTCCCAGCATTATGGTCTTTTCAAATGAGTCAGTTCTTAGCATCAGGTGGCCAAAGTACTGGAGTTTCAGCTTCAGCATCAGTCCTTCCAATGAACACCCAGGACTGATCTCTTTTAGAATGGACTGACTGGATCTCCTTGCAGTCCAAGGGACTCTCAAGAGTCTTCTCCAACACCACAGTTCAAAAGCATCAATTCTTCAGTGCTCAGCTTTCTTTATAGTCCAACTCTCACATCCATACATGACCACTAGAAAAACCATAGCCTTGACTAGACGGACCTTGTTGGCAAAGGAATTTCTCTGCTTTCGAATATGCTATCTAGGTTGGTCATAACTTTCCTTTCAAGGAGTAAGCGTCTTTTAATTTCATGGCTGCAATCACCATCTCCAGTGATTTTGGAGCCCCAGAAAATAAAGTCTGAAATGGTTTCCACTGTTTCCCCATCTATTTTCCATGAAGTGATGGGACTAGAAGCCATGAGTTTCATTTTCTGAATGTTGAGCTTTAAGCCAACTTTTTCACTCTCCTCTTTCACTTTCATCAAGAGGCTTTTTAGTTCCTCTTCACTTTCTGCCATAAGGGTGGTATCATCTGCATATCTGAGGTTATTGATATTTCTCCCAGCAATCTTGATTCCAGCTTGTGCTTCTTCCAGCCCAGTGTTTCTCATGACATATTCTGCATAGAAGTTAAATAAGCAAGGTGACAATATACAGCCTTGACGTACTCTTTTCCTATTTGGAACCAGTCTGTTGTTCCATGTCCAGTTCTAGCTATTGCTTCCTGACCTGCATATAGGTTGTTTCAAAAGAATGAAAATCAAATAAAGATGTATAATCATGAACACTTATTACTGATCCCAACTTTCCTCTGTGAAGCTTCCAAGAGTTCAGTGAGGGTGCTTTAGGGTACAAGCTCTATTTTTTCTGTCTTTCAAAGGTCCTATTTTAATATATCCCATATACCCATCTCTGTAGATATTTTAGTATTTTGCACTTAAGATTTTCTGAACATTGTTGTATCTGTTCCCAAAAGTCAATAAAATTTTAAATTGAGAATAAGTGTAAACAACAAGTACTGCACTTTAGCCCATCAACTTTTGGATGAGATTTAGAGTGAAAAGGCAAATCCTCTAAGGACAAATGACAAACAGTAACTTTCAACCAGATTAAAATATGCCTATAAGTGTTACTTCAAACCAACGTAGCTCTTCTATGGAAACAAGCAATTCTTGGTGGCTTCTGGGAAATATCTTCTAATACTATTTTTTTTTAATCCAGGAAATGAAATTTAAAATAATATGCTTTTATTTTCCTCCCTCTCTGACTAACATAGTAATAATGGATACGACTGAACAACTTCACTTTCCTTTTCCACTTTCATGCACTGGAGAAGGAAATGGCAACCCACTTCATTGTTCTTGCCTAGAGAATCCCAGGGACAGGGGAGCCTGGTGGGCTGCCATCTCTGAGGTCGCACAGAGTTGGACACGACTGAAGTGACTTAGCAGCAGTAAGTAATAATAATTAAGAGAAATTCTTTTAGACTCCAGCAAGCACTAAGTACACTGTATCATCATCATTCCTTTCTAGCCTACGTGTTCATACACATAGGACAATTTTAAAGGCTTTTAAAAACACTATTAAAACTGCATCATCTTGAGGTCAATTTAAGTTCAAACAATGGTGTGTCTCTTCAAGTGTAAAGCTTGCCCTGTGGAGGGTGACTTCACTAGAAACCCCAGCCTTGCCTCACCATCTCTCTCTGAATAAGGATAATCAATGATTAGGATAACCAGATTTAGCTAATGAGAAGACAGGATGCCCAGTTAAATTTTAATTTTAAGTAAGCAGCAAATAAATTTTTAGTATAAGTATTACCCAATGGGGCTTTCCTGGTAGCTCAGCTGGTAATGAATCCGCCAGCAATGTAGGAGAGCCCAGTTTGATTCCTGGATTGGGAGGATCCCCTGAAGAAGGGATAGGCTACTCACTCCAGTGTTCTTGGGCTTCCATGGTGTCTCAGTTGGTAAAGAATCTGCCTGCCAATGCAGATGTGAGAGACTCGGATTAGATCCCTGGATGGGGAAGCTCCCCTGGAGGAGGGCATGGCAACCCACTCCAGTATTCTTGCCTGGATAATTACATGAACAGAGGAGCCTAGCGGAGTATGGTCCATGGGGTTGCAAAGAGTCAAACATGACTGAACAACTAAGCACAGCACAGCATGATAACTATTGCAAGAGACATAGTTACACTGAAAAAGTATACGTAGCTAATCTGAAATTCAAATTTTAACTTGGATACTGTATTTTACCAGCAACCCTACCAATAATGTGTGAGTACACCATAAAGTACTCAACACTAGGGGATCCATGTCCTGACATATTTCCTGAGAAAAGGCCAGAAATGTGAATATTACATAAACTATAAACGTTAAGGCCAGAAACAGAAATATTCCTTTACATTCATGGATACCTCCCAGAATAGAGATGATATAGGAAGAAGCTGTTTTGCTATTGAATTAGGTGACAAAGTGGTAAAGAATCTGCCTGCCAATGCAGGAGCAAGAGACGCAGATTCGATCCCTGGGTCAGCAACTCACTCCAGTATCCTTGCCTGGAAAATTCCATGGACAGAGGAGCTTGGTGGGCTATAGTCCATGGATCACAAAGAGTTGGACACAACTGAACACACACACACCCAGCTTGTGAACATTAAACTAAATTCTTATAGCAAAGAGGAAAAATCATTTTTTGTATTAACACATAAACCTTCCAAAACTGGTTGAGAAAGTCAGTTCTCTGTACCCTGCCTCCCCTCAACCATTTAGATTCTAGTAACACTGGTCATAACCTTGAGCTAATTTAATAAGAAACACAATACGGACAAAGAAACCTAAACAAATTAAATCTGTTTTTTCATTGTACAATGGACTTTAGTTTTGCCCCAAGTAGGAATTATACTTCATTATTATTAATATGTCAGCAATATATTCCCTCCAAAAAGGAAAAATGTTTCCTCTTATTTTTCCATCTTACTCAAAATCCCTTACCACTTATTTTATGAGTCACAGGAGGCATAATTGCTGCTTTTCATTGTTACAAATTTGGAAACCCAAGGTAGCATTTTGCTAAATGGATTTTGTACATGTAGAGTTGTTAAGCATTTAACACAGAAAGACATGCACACACATACACATGTGCACATTGAGAAAAAAACATTCCTGCCATGATTCTTCTCTTGTAAGTAATGCTCAGAAGTAGAACTAACAAGGCTTTATGAAGGGAGCCATCCAAGTTCCTGCTCCTATTAGCTTCATGCTCTTTCACATTGAATGGCATAGTTGACAAGCTGACTTATTATTCTGTCTTCCTTTCCTCTCTCTCACATAACTCTCAGTTTTGAGAAGCATATTAATAAATGTAATACAGGGAAAAATTATGAGATGGATGTTGGGGTGAGTGTCTTGAAACTTCTTGCTTACTCCTTTTCCTTACTCACTGGGGTTTTTGGGTCATAATCAATTTTCACTCTATCATTCATGTGCTAAACTTTCTTTTTGAATTTGAGGAGAACTAAGAGGCTGTCTTGGGAAAACTGAACAAAACAGCCACAGGAATAGCTGAATCTGAGGACCTGGAATCTTGGAAATTATTGATCAAAGCAAGGTTTTGTATAATACATTCTCAGACTGATTTGAGAGGAGGATTATGAGACTTAAATGTGATAAGACATGTGAAATACTACACACTATAAACATGGTAGCCATAAAATGCTTTATAAATTCTAGATATTATTAAGGGCAAGTCCATCCCTCTTGTATATGAAGTTACAACTCAAATTCTGCAAGGAGAGAGAGAAGGGACACAAACTCACTAGGAGGGATCTTAACTTCAACAGCAAATTTACAAAGAACATCTTGTAAAATCTCAGGGGATCAGCAGCAATGCTAAAGAATCAAAAATGGTGGCCCAGATGAGACTGTATAGTGAAAAAGGAATGTGAATTTGATAAGGCTTTCCCTCCTTCCTATTTGGTATATCTCTAGACAGCACTGCTTGAAAGAGTACTTTGTCACAGATGAGGCAAATAATCCTCCTGGCCTTTCCAAAACAAAGTTGGCTTTGGAATTTCCTGAACAGATCACCTTAAGGAAACAGCAGCATCTCTATACATGGTCAGGCTTGTGAATTTTCAAGGTGATGAACACTGAGAGCCACAACTCAAGTTTCTGTATCTTCTCTTTCCCACTTCCCTTAGAGCCACATCCCAGCTACCTGACAGTAAAAAAAAAAAAAAAAGTCCACTGTCTCACTTGAAAACACTGTTGTATTTAGGCAATCACATCAGCCACCTTCTTTTGAGTTTCAGACCTCAGCAAAACTGGAGTATGTTTTCTATTCACTGTCAATCCTCATGCCTTCCATCACCATCTTTGTTCCCCCTGGGATTCCTGAATCCAATATCTTTGTGTTGCCTAAAACCCACTGCTGGAGGCATCACTTTGGTCTCTTCCCATTACATCCCTGCAACAGCAAGCTATACCATTATCCTCCACTCACTACCAGTTATCATGTATTTTATTCCTTTAGATATGCAACAGAATTGTTTTGTACCAAATTCTGAAATACTAATAAGAGGTGATTTTGGATGGTACAGAATATAATCAGAAATGTTAAAGCAAGTGTTCTCTAAGTATTAACATACAAGTTACATATATAATTTTTATGCTTTATAATTTACTCAACAGCCCTGTGGGATACTGAGTTTATTCACATTTCATAGGTGATAAAATCTGAGGCTGTCAGGAATTAACTTCTCGAGACCAATATTTTTAAAAATTAGTAGACTAGGAATTTAAGTCCAGTGTGCTTGAATCCAAAGTCTGAGCTATTAGCCATATGTTCATTTTAGGTAACCTGTAAATCATTTGGGAATTTTCAAAGACGTAAACATGAGGGAATAGCTCCTTACAGAAGAGAAAGGCAAACCACTTCACTGTTCTTGCCTGGAAAGCCCTATGAACAGTATGAAAAGAACATATGCTACTGGAGAAGAGTGGAGAAACATCTTCAGAAAGAATGAAGAGGCTGAGCCAAAGCAAAGCAATGCCCAGTTGTGGATGTGACTGGTGATGGAAGCAAGATCCTATGCTGTAAAGAGCAATATTGCATAGGAACCTGGAATGTCAGGTCCATGAATCAAGGCAAATTAGAAGTGGTCAAACAGGAAATGGCAAGCATGAACATGGGCATTTTAGAAATCAGTGAATGAAAATGGACCCAAATCGGTGAATTTAATTCAGATGACCATTATATCTACTACTGTGCGCAAGAATTCCTTAGAAGAAATGGAGTAGCCCACATCAAGAAAAGAGTCTGAAATGCAGTACTTTGGTGCAGTCTCAAAAACAACAAAATGATCTCCATTCACTTTCAAGGCAAACTATTCAACATCACAGTAATCCAACACTATGCCCCAACCGCTAATGCCAAAGAAGCTGAAGTTGAATGGCTCTTTGAAGACTTCTAAGACCTTCTAGAACTAACACCAAAAAAAAAAAAAAAAAGGTCCTTTTCATCATAAGGGACTGAAATGAAAAAGTAAGAAGTCAAGAAATCAGTTCAGTTCAGTCACTAAGTTGTGTCCAAGTCTTTGCAACCCCATGGATTGCAGCATGTCAGGCTTCCCTGTGCATCACCAACTCCCAGAGTTTGCTCAAACTCATGTTTATTGAGTCAGTGATGTCATCCAATCATCTTATCCTAGATCGTCTCCTTTTCCTCCTGCCTTCAGTCTTGCCCAGCATCAGGGTCTTTACTAATGAGTCAGTTCTTAGCATCAGGTGGACAAAATATCGGAGTTTCAGCTTCAGCATCAATATTTCCAATGAATATTCAGGACTGAGTTCCATTAGGATGAACTGGTTGGATCTCCTTGCAATCAAAGGGACTCTCAAGATTCTTCTCCAACACCACAGTTCAAAAGCGCACTTAGCATCAGGTGGACAAAATATCGGAGTTTCAGCTTCAGCATCAATATTTCCAATGAATATTCAGGACTGAGTTCCATTAGGATGAACTGGTTGGATCTCCTTGCAATCAAAGGGACTCTCAAGATTCTTCTCCAACACCACAGTTCAAAAGCGCCAATTCTTCTATGCTCAGCTTTCTTTATGGTCCAACTCTCACATCCATACATGACTACTGGAAAAAACGTAGTTTTGACTAGACAGAACTTTGTTGGCAAAGTAATGTCTCTGCTTTTTAATATGCTGTCTAGGTTGGTCATAGCTTTTCTTCCAAGGTGCAAGCATCTTTTAATTGCATCACAACATTCACCATCTGCAGTGATTTTGGAGCCGCAGAAAATAAATTCTGTCACTGTTTCCATTGCTTCTCCATCTATTTGCCATGAAGTGATGGGGCTGGATACCATGATTCTTTTTTGAATGTTGAGTTTAAAGCCAACTTTTTCACTCTCCTCTTTCACGTTCAAGAGGCCCTTTGATTCTTTGCTTCCTCCCATAAGGGTGGTGTCATCTGCATATCTGAGGTTATTGATATTTCTCTCAGCAATCTTGATTCCAGTTTGTGCTACATACAGCCAAGCATTTCAAATGATGTACTATGCATATAAGTTAAATAAGATGGTGACAATATATAGCCTTGACATATTCCATTCCCAATTTGGAACCAGTCTGTTGTTCCGTGTCCAGTTTTAACTGTTGCTTCTTGACCTGCACACAGATTTCTCAGGAGGCAGGTCAGGTAGTCTCGTATTCCCATCTCTTAAAGAATTTTCCACAGTTTGTTGTGATCTACAGATTGAAAGGAGTTGCTGTAGTCAATAAAGGATAAGTAGATCTATTTCTGGAACTCTCTTGCTTTTTTTATGATCCAATGGATGTTGGCAACTGGATCTCTACTTCCTCTGCCTTTTCTAAATCCAAATTTTACATCTAGAAGTTCACAGTTTATGTACTATTGAAGCCTGGCTTAGAGAACTTTGAGCATTACTTTACTAGTGTGGCAAATGAGTACAATTGTGTGGTAGTTTGAACATTCCTTGGCATTGTCCATCTTTGGAATTGGATGAAAACTTACTTTTTCCAGTCCTGTTGCCAATGCTGAGTTTTCCAAATTTGCTGGCATGTTGTATGCAGCACTTTAACAGCATCATCTTTTAAGATTTGAAATAGCTCAACTGGAATTCTATCACCTCCACTAGCTTTGTTCTTAGCTATGCTTCCTAAGGCCCAATTGACTTCACACTCCAGGATGTCTAGCTCTAGGTGAGTGATCACACCATCATATTTATCTGGATCATGAAGATCTTTTTTGTATAGTTCTTCTGTGTATTGTTGCCAACTCTTCCTAATATCTTCTGCTTCTGTTAGGTCCATGCCATTTCTGTCCTTTACTGTGCCCATCTTTGGTATAAGAGATGGCAAGGGTGAATGTCGACATTCTAGGAATCAGCAAACTAAAATGGACACGAATGGGTGAATTTAACTCAGATGACCATTATATCTACTATTGCAGGCAGGAATCCCTCAGAAGAAATGGAGTAGCCATCATGGTCAACAAAAGAGTCCAAAATGCAGTATTTGATGCAATGTCAAAAATGATAGAATGATCTCTGTTCATTTCCAAGGCAAACCATTCAATATCACAGTTATCCAAGTCTATGCCCCAAAAAGTAACACTGAAGAAGCTGAAGTTGAACGGTTTTATGAAGACCTACAAGATCTTTTAGAATTAACACCCCCAAAAGATGTCCTTTTCATTATAGGGGACTGGAATGCAGAAGTAGGAAGTCAAGAAACACCTGGAATAACGGGCAAATTTGGATTGGAATGCGCAAGGAAGCAGGGCAAACACTAATAGAGTTTTGCCAAGAAAATGCACTGGTCATAGCAAACATCCTCTTCCAACAACACAAGAGAAGACTCTACACATGGACATCACCAGATGGTCAACACTGAAATCAGGTTGATTATATTCTATGCAGCCAAAGGTGGAGAAGCTCTACACAGTCGAAAACAAGACCAGAAGCTGACTGTGGTTCAGATCATGAACTCCTTATTACTAAATTCAGACTCAAATTGAAGAAAGTAGGGAAAACCGCTAGACCATTCAGGTATGACCTAAATCAAATCCCTTATGATTATAT
>SJYC01025048.1:0-29451 GCA_006408675.1 Madoqua kirkii | reverse complement strand
TTCCATCACTTCATGGGAAATAGATGGGAAAACAGTGGAAACAGTCTCAGACTTTATTTTTGGGGGCTCCAAAATCACTGCAGATGGTGACTGCAGCCATGAAATTAAAAGACACTTAGTCCTTGGAAGAAAAGTTATGACCAACCTAGATAGTATATTCAAAAGCAGAGACATTACTTTGCCGACTAAAGTCTGTCTAGTCAAGGCTATGGTTTTTCCTCTGGTCATGTATGGATGTGAGAGTTGGACTGTGAAGAAGGCTGAGCGCCAAAGAATTGATGCTTTTGAACTGTGGTGTTGGAGAAGACTCTTGAGAGTCCCTTGGACTGCAAGGAGATCCAACCAGTCCATTCTGAAGGAGATCAGCCCTGGGATTTCTTTGGAAGAAATGATGCTGAAGCTGAAACTCCAGTACTTTGGCCACCTCATGCAAAGAGTTGACTCATTGGAAAAGACTCTAATTCTGGGATGGATTGGGGGCAGGAGGAGAAGGGGACGACAGTGGATGAGATGGCTGGATGACATCACGGACTCAATGGAGGTGAATCTGAGTGAACTCCGGAAGATGGTGATGGACAGGGAGGCATGCTGCGATTCATGGGGTCGCAAAGAGTTGGACACAAGTGAGCGACTGAACTGAACTGAACTGAGGAACCAGAGTTCAAGTTGCCAACATCCATCAAATCAGAGAAGAAGCAGGAAAATTCCAGAAAAAGATCTATTTCTGCTTTATTGACTATGCCAAAGCCTTTGACTGTGTGGATCACAACAATTTACAGAAAATACTTAAACAGATGGGAATACCAGACCACCTTACCTGCCTCCTGAGAAATGTGTATGCAGGTCAAGAAGCAACAGTTAGAAGCAGACATGGAACAACAGACTGGTACTAAATTGGCAAAGGAGTAGTCAAGGCTATATACTGTCACCCTGCTTATTTAACTTCTATGCAGAGTACATTATGTCAGGCTGGATTAAGCACAACTGAAATCAAGTTTGCTGAGACAAATATCAATAACCTCAGATATGGAGATGATACCACCCTTAGGGCAGAATAAAGAACTAAAGAGCTTCTTGATGTTAGTGAAAGAGAGTGAAAAATTTGGCTTAAAACTCAACATTCAGAAAACTAAGATCATGGCATCTGGTCCCATCACTTCATGGCAAATAGATGGGGAAACAATGGAAACAGTGACATCTAGGAAAACTATATTCAATCTTTTGATAATCAAAAACATTGAGAAATTCTTAAAGACAGTGAGAAAAAAAAAAAACACTATATAAGGAAAAGAACAAATCAGCAGTCATGGTAACCAGAAGACACTGGAAGTGCCTATTTAATGTACTGAATGATGAAAATATAAAAAGTCAACTTAAAATTATATATGTCTTCAAAGAATGAAGGCAAAATGAAGATTGTTTTAGATAAATAAAACCAAGAAACTATGTCATCAGTGGATCCATTCTACAGAAATGCTAAAGAAATTTCTTTAAGCAGAAGAAAATTAAAGTAGAGTTACACTCAGATCTTCAGGAAGGAAGGAAGAATGTTTAAGATGATAAATATCTTTATAACTATTAGATTATTTTCTTTAATTTCTTTAAAATGCATATGACTGTTTAAAACAAAATCATAATATTCTCTTATGTGTTTCTGGGGAAATATTTTTGAATCACATATTCAACAAAGAGTTTGTTAAGTGGAAAAGACAAGATTTTTATATTTTACAGGGAGCGTTAAATGTTAATTCTAAACATACTGCTAAAATGAAGGACATAGCAGTAGTATTATCCCAAGAAAACCACTGCTGCTGCTGCTACTGCTGCTGCTGCTGCTGCTAAGTCGCTTCAGTCGTGTCTGACTCCGTGTGATCCCATAGACAGCAGTCCATCAGGCTCTCCAGTGCCTGGAATTCTCCAGGCAAGAACACTGGAGTGGGTTGCCATTTCCTTCTCCAAAGCATGAAAGTGAAAAGTGAAAGTGAAGTCGCTCAGTCGTGTCTGACTCTTAGCGACCCCATGGACTGCAACCTACCAGGCTCCTCCGTCCAAATGCAAAAAGCAGTTTTTGTTATAAGAGTTAAAAAAACAATAGCTTATGAGGAGGGAATTCTTAAAATTTTCCAAATAATCTAAAAGAAGTCAAAAGGGATAGGAGGTTTTAAAGAAAAAAAATTACAGACTTGACACCAAAAACACAATCCATAAAGTAAAAAATTGGAGTTCATCATAATTAAACATTTTTACAAGGTAAAAGATCCTGTTAAGAGGGTGAAAGATAAGTGACAAACTGGAAAATATTTTGAATCACATATTCAACAAATATGTAACTTATGTTGAAATCTCTTAAAATTCAACAATAGTAAAACCAAAAATCCAGTTAGAAAACAAACATGAAGACACATTTTACTGATAAGCTATACAAGTGGAAAGTAAGCACATGGAAAAATGTTTAACATCATGAGCCATTAGGGAAATGAAAATTCAAACCACAATGATATACTACTTTATGAGTATATACTGTTATAAATAAATTGTGGGATAAATAAATAAGGGATGACTCCTCACAGAAGCCTAATTAGTAAATGTAGAAGGAATGAGGGAAATAGAAACCCACTGCTAGAACACCACAGTAATAATTACTATAGGCAATATCTACCAATTATTACTAAAATTAATGAGTAAATGTTTGAGAAGAAATAGGATATTTGGGAAATGTCAAAGTATTTCTTTCCAAAGTATTTATTAATTTCAAGGGGAAAAACAGTACCTTTGCAGTAAGTAAATCTGAAGACACTGTCTTAACCAAGTGATAAATATTGGGCTTCCCGGTTAGCTCAGACAGTAAAGAAACCACCTGCCATGCAGGAGACATGAATTGGATCCCTGAATTGGGAAGATCTCCTGGAGAAAGGAATGGCTACTCACTCCAATATTCTTGGCTGGAGAATTCCATGGGCAGAGGAGCCTGGTGGGCAATAGTCCTTAGGTCAAAGATTCAGACTAACACTTTTTTCACTTTCCAAAGGTTAACATTATCAGTGAGATCATGAAAATACCTTAGGTAGTCTAAAATTATTTCAAATTAGCAAGTTTTTGAAAAGAGAAAGGTAAAAAGGGCAAAAGCTATCAACAGGCAATTTATAAAAGAACAAGTTTGCCAACTATGTGTGACAATATGCCCAGTACAACTAATAATCAGAGAAATGCAAGTTCTTAAATGTATGAGGTACTATTTTAAATCTGTCAAACTGGCAAAATCTTAAACAGAATGGAAACAGCTACTAATTGTGAGAATATCGATGTAAAGCACCTCCCCCAGGTTTTCTTTTTCATTGTAAGTAGCAATGTTAAAAGTAAAAACAAAACAACTTTACCCTGTCTTTTAAAATTAAAAGCCCATGTACTGTTTTACCCATCAGTACCTGTGCTTGAAATCCATCTGATGGAAACTGAAGCAATAGGTTGTAGGAATGTAATGGTCATATCTTCAGAGATATTCATGGCAGGGGTGGTCCAAGAGGTCAACCAAAATCACCACCAAAATCTAAACAAACAAAAACACAACAAATTACTAAAGAATAGATTAACAAAGAAGGAATTAGGCTTCCCGAGTGGCTCAGATGTTAAGAGCCTGCCTGCAATACAGGAGACCCTGGTTCAATCCCTGGGTTGGGAAGAACACCTGGAGAAGAAAAGGGCTACCCATTCTAGTATTCTTGCTTGGGAAATCCCATAGACAGAGAGCAAAAGTCCATAGGGTCACAAAGTCAGACATAACTGAGCAACTAATGCTTTCACTTTCAGGAAACTAGGAGAAATTCCTAGACTATTTTTTGAAACAATACCACTTTATTCATTCATTCCTGCCCACTTGTACTGCAACAGGACCTATATCACAGGTGGTTAACAGGGGTTATCTGGACTGGAAAGAATAATTGATACATATCAACTAAAACAGGGAAATAAGATAACAATAGAATGCATTTTAAAGTATCCCCAAAGAAATATAATGTGCCTGAAATAATCTCATATAGTCAAATATATATATGTGTATGAATATGTACATAAAATGGTTGTAAAAATGTTAACAAGTGACTATTAGGATCATCTCTGGATGGAAGGGTTTTAAGCAAGTTTTTAGGATCTTACACATTTGTGCATTATTCAAATTATTCTAAAGAGCAGATGCTAATTATATAAATAGAAAAAATAATGTTTTCACAGTGAGAGGGAAAAAAAGAGTCCCAACGGAGGAGACTGAATTTCAGAGGTCCAGAAATAGGACACATTTTTCTGATTGAACAGTGGTATGTGAGACTATAATTTCCAAGGGAAATTACTAAAACCAGTGTTAGACTCTCTGATTATTTTTTGTTTTATCTTTAAGGAAGTACTTAGTTTTTAATGTCTTTTGTGGCTCAAAGGAATTCTAGACTCTTCTAAACCTTTAAGTAATAATTCTAGACTCTTTTAAACCTTTGAGTAATAAAGTTCATGGAAAAATCAGTTGCTGAGTAAATATGAAAATAAAAGAAATGAAAACAAGAAATATTTGACAATTCCATAACAATTTATTAAAAGCTATTATGTTTCTTCATTATTCATCCACTCAAACATATTTTATACCAACTATGTACCAGACACTAAGCTAGTCCCCAAGGAAAAATAGGGCAAAAAAGGACGACCTCAGAGTCTTATGCAAATATGAAGAAATTCCAATTATCTTATAGCAACTTTTAATGTAGTATAATCTATAAAACACTGAATCACTATGCTGTACATCTGAAACTAATATAATATTGTAAATCAATTATACTTCTATTAAAAATTAAATTTAAATGCTGTTAAAAAATTCCAGATTATAAAAGTAAAAACTAAAACATAGAGGAGGTGTAGTTAATTCAACTTGCGTGGAAAGAGGAGGAAGAAAAGGTGGTGATGCTTGACCTAAATATTTAAGCCTGCATATGGGTTTGCTGGATAAAGAAATGAGAAAGAAGCATTCCAGGCCAAAGGAACAATACACGCAAAGGTACAGAGCTTGGTGAAACATACACTCTGGGAAAATATAAGTGACTCAAGAAGGTGAAAACAAAGATTATAAAGTAGATCCATTGACAGATGAATAGATGAAGTTGTGGTACATATATACAATGGAGTACTATTCAGTCATAAAAAGGGAACAAACTTGAGTTAGTTGAAATGAGGCGGATAAATCTAGAACCTGTTGTAAAGGGTGAAGTCAGAAAGAGGAAAACAAAACAAATGCCATATGTTAATGCACAGGTATGGAATCTAGAAAAATGTTACTGATGAACCTATTTGCAGGGCAGAAATAGAGATGCAGACGTGGAGGACAGTCCTGTGGACACAGTGGGGGAAGAAGAGGGTGAGATGAATCAAGAGAATAGCATTGACATATATACACCTCCATGTGTAAAACTGATAGCTCTTGGGAAGATGCTGTATAACACAGGGAGCCCAGCCCAGTGCTTTGTGATGACCTAGAGGTATGGAACGGGAGCGAGTGGGAGGGAGCCTCAAGAGAGAGGGGAAATACATATACTTAACAGCTGATTCATGTTGTTATATGGCAGAAAATAATACAACATTGTAAAGCAAAACAGAAATGGTATATCAGATGCAAGAACACCTAGAGTTTGCATAGAATGTTTTTTATATTTGATTGCTGAAAATAAAGTAATAAGTGCTTTTGAAAGAAAATTATACAAGTAAAGTGATATAATCTGAAGACAGAAAGCAGACTTTCTGCTTGAAAGTATTGATCTCAATGGATCATTTAAAGATCACTGGATGCCAACTTAGGGAGTTTGAGTTTTAGCCTGTGAAAGTCAAAGAACTACTAGGAGAGGCACAATTACATGTGCATTTTAGGAAAATCACTAACATTATGGAAGATGAATTAGAAACTGGCAAACCTGGGGCAGAGAGGTCAGCTAGCAAACCATTATATTATTTCTGACAAAAAAAAAGAGGGAGGGGGACTTAAGCAGTGAATGGAGGAGGGGACTCTCTGCAAAAGGAGGAGAGTGTAATCAGAGTCTAAAATTGATGTGTTTCATGATCAGTAAGATGTGGGAGCCAAAAAAGAGAATGAGATTGAAAAGAAAATCTCTGGCATAAATGATCTAGGAGAAAGTGTTGTCATTCACTGAAATGACAAATATGGAAGAAGAAGCAATTTTGAGAGAGAAGTTTAGTAGGACACATTCAGTCTGCCAAAACTTTCTTTGAAGGTACAGCAGCAATTAGAAATGTCAAGCAAAATATCCTTTTAGATCACAAACCAGCCATTGCTTCCTGGGAAGCAAAAGCATGTAATACAAATCAAGAATGAGGAATATAAGGGGACTTCCAGGTAAAGTGGGATTGGGGAGGATCACTGAAAGAAAAATTAGGAGGAAGAGATGGATGGGGACAAGGTGGAGGGGCGGGAGGGGAGGCATGAGTGACAGATGAAGCAATTAAACTTTTCACTAGCCTCTCTCCAAACTATCAGGTTGTGAAGTTTTCAAAGTGTTATTTGTAAGAATTGTGTACTGTGGAGGCAGAATGCGTTATTAACCTTCTCTAATTGAAATCTGATTTTCTCTAGAATTCTGTATTTAGCCTAAGAGGGTTTCACAGAAGAGTGCAATAAGTTTGGGATGACTGTTTTAATGCTACAGGAATAATAACCCAGGTCCCACTCCCACTCCTCCTCCATCTCTACTCTATCTAAACCACATAGTCCCAGAGCAGAGTCTAGCTTGTAGGCCCCTGAACTTGTCCATAAAGTCTTCCTAAGCAAATAACGGTACTACAAACGGAATGTTAATATCCCTCCAAAATTTTTGTGTTGCAGCCTTGAACCAAAAATGTGATCATGCTTGGAGCCTTTGGGAGGTAATTAGCTTTAGATGAAGTCTTAAAGATAGGGCCCTGAGGACGGGATTGGTAGCCTAATGAGAAGAGATTCAAAAGCTGGTTCACTGTCCTCACATGTGCACAATAAGTCAGGTGAGCACACAGTGAGATGGTGACCACCTAGAGAGAACAGGAGAAGCCAAGAGAACAGACTCCAGGATGAAATTTACCTGCTGGCACCTTTATCTTGGACTTTCCAGCCTCCAGAAATAAATTTTTGTTGTTTAAGCCACTTTGCCTATGATATTTTGCTATAATGATACATGGGTATCACAGATGCAAATTTTGCCTCACAGAGAATCTGTCCCAATCTGATACATGTCCATGATCAGCATCACATGCAATAGGAACATTTAATTGCCTTAATCAAATATCCTATCCTGGTCCTGAGTCTCCAATAAACCTTCCTGAGCTAAGGTTTTAGGAGGGAGGCCAAAAGACATGCCAGAACAGAAAGATTTTGTTAGGAAACAAGCACATCCTCATGAGAGACCAGCTTCTCATAAAGTCAAAGAGAATGAAAGAATAAGGACCATAATATAAGCTGGGAAAGAGAAAATGGGAATCAGATTCCCCAGTTCTTGGCCATATCTGTGTGCAGTTAACCACCTTATGGCATTCCCATAAGACCAACTGGGCATCTACAGCACTTTGGTAGGTATGTCACCACCAAATGATATGTGATTAAAGTTTCAACCAAAGCAAATAAGCCCCATCTGCCAGATCCACATATGTCTTGTTGACTTGTATTGTGTCAGGAGTGATGTGGGAAATGTGTTGCCAATGCGCTATGCAATAACAAAAAGTCATAAAGGGTATGATGATATAATTCATGAGACCATGGAACTTATCCATTTATTTATTCTTAATACACAGCTTTATTCCGTACAAAACTGTCATCTTTATAACACATACTCCAGATAGGTAGGCTACAGTTTGATTTTAGTCTTCTCCTAAGTAGTGAAGGGAAAACACTTATTGGGTGACCTGTCAGCATGGTATGAGCCTTGCTTTCTTCTCTCATTTCACTGAAATGCAAACAGTTGGGTTGTGGATGACAGCCAAATAAGAATAAATACCTTAAAAATACCTTGATGCAGCATGCCAATATAGAAGCATGATGGAAAACAGGTGGGTGTGGGAGTGCACAGCAACAAGCTAATCAATAAGCTGCTCAAGATATTTGAAGCTATTAGTCTAAACAAAGTTCTTGGCCATATCTGTGTGCAGTTAACCACCTTATGGCATTCCCATAAGACCAACTGGGCATCTACAGCACTTTGGTAGGTATGTCACCACCAAATGATATGTGATTAAAGTTTCAACCAAAGCAAATAAGCCCCATCTGCCAGATCCACATATGTCTTGTTGACTTGTATTGTGTCAGGAGTGATGTGGGAAATGTGTTGCCAATGCGCTATGCAATAACAAAAAGTCATAAAGGGTATGATGATATAATTCATGAGACCATGGAACTTATCCATTTATTTATTCTTAATACACAGCTTTATTCCGTACAAAACTGTCATCTTTATAACACATACTCCAGATAGGTAGGCTACAGTTTGATTTTAGTCTTCTCCTAAGTAGTGAAGGGAAAACACTTATTGGGTGACCTGTCAGCATGGTATGAGCCTTGCTTTCTTCTCTCATTTCACTGAAATGCAAACAGTTGGGTTGTGGATGACAGCCAAATAAGAATAAATACCTTAAAAATACCTTGATGCAGCATGCCAATATAGAAGCATGATGGAAAACAGGTGGGTGTGGGAGTGCACAGCAACAAGCTAATCAATAAGCTGCTCAAGATATTTGAAGCTATTGAGTCTAAACAATCATATACCAATCAAGAATCTAAGCATCAATGTCAACTATAATCATAGACCCTAAAATACCAGGGAAGCCCCAGAAGAGGATAGTCACATGACAATAATATGGAGAAAAATGTCTGACATCCAGCAGCATACTCACACATCTACACACATCCTCAACAGCTAAATCCTCAAACACAAGGAATGGTGACAAATGTATCACAAATATGTGTCACAGCAATAATCCCCACGACTATCTTTAGTCTAGAGCAGAGAGAACTAGGAGCAAATGCATTAGTCACAACACAACTGGCCAAAGTCAGCCATTAACAGCAGTGCACAAGACTGCTTTAATTAAATCTTAAGTGTAGAATATTAAATTAAAAATGTTGATTTTCCCATTTGTCCTTTAACTCCATATACTTTATCATTTCACAGTAGGAGTCCACTTAGGTCATGTTTCTATAATTAATCCAAAACAGAGATGAATTAATTACCTTTCACAACAGCAGTCAAAGCAGAATGTAATTCATTAATACATTTTTATCTTCCTCAACTCAACTTACTGAATACTGTTCCTTCCTGTAGACAGAATTTCAACTTTAGCTACAACATTTTGCAAGCAGCAGACTAACATTGAAATGGATAATTTGCTGAATTATCAAATTTTTCTGTTGAATCAAAATTTGCTGAAAGTAACTCAGATTGTCCAGCAACTAGAAGATGGTTTTAAAAGTAAATCTGGAGAAGAAGCTTGACTATTCCATATCTTTGTCAAGTAGCGTTTAAATCAGAAAATCTAAACACCAAACACAGCAGGGGCTTCTCTTTGTTTATCTCCAAAGGCAAAGTTTCCTGTCACATTGGTGACTGGAACTCCTTTGAAGCATAGTACATTTACCATCTACTGTATAGTTATGTCAGCTTCAATTTTTATGGGGAGGTATTTTTTTAGAGACAAGAAAAAAGTAAATCTCCTTAACTGAGTCAAAATATATTGAGAGAGGGAGGCTCTCAGCATGATAAAAGTCCACCAGGCCACTTTTATTTCTTCTAGCACCCACTTTATTTTTAACCTAGGTTTCCAGTTTAGGAAGAAATATGTCCACCTAAAAATAAATCCTAGCACAGAAACATACAATTTACCTGAAATCCCAGCCTGTAGACACTGGAGCGAAAGTTAATGAAATATTCTGTTGTTGTTCTGTCAATAACTTTGTCTGACTCTTTGGGACCCCAGGAACTGCAGTGCACCAGGCTTCCCAGTCCTTCACTATCTCCTAGAGTTTGCTCAAACTCATAACCATTTAGTCAGTGATACCATCCAACCGTCTTATCCTCTGTCATCCCCTTCTCCTCTTGACCCCAGTAATCCAAGCTAAATTAAAGAAAATTATTTATTACTCAGCCTGCCAACACTCAGGCATTGGTAGCCAAAGTGAATAATTGAAACAAATATCTACAGTGATGTAAGAAAGGAGATAAAAATCCCGGAGAAAAGTTCAGGGCAAGGGTGCTACCACACCAATTATGAGAAAATATTAGTGGATAGCTTTTCAGTTCAGTTCAGTTGCTCAGTCGTGTTTGACTCTTTGCGATCCCATGAATCGCAGCACTCCAGGCCTCCCTGTCCATCACCATCTCCCGGAGTTCACTCAAACTCACGTCCATCGAGTCGGTGATGCCATCCAGCCATCTCATCCTCTGTTGTCCCCGTTTCCTCCTGCCCCCAATCCCTCCCAGCATCAGAGTCTTTTCCAGTGAGTCAGCTCTTCACATCAGGTGGCCAAAGTATTGGAGTTTCAGCTTTAGCATCAGTCCTTCCAATGAACACCCAGGACTGATCTCTTTTAGAATGGACTGGCTGGATCTCCTTGCAGTCCAAGGGACTCTCAAGAGTCTTCTCCAACACCACAGTTCAAAAGCATCAATTCTCCGGTGCTCAGCTTTCTTCACAGGCCAACTCTCACATCCATACATGACCACTGGGAAAACCATAGCCTTGACTAGATGGACCTTTGTTGGCAAAGTAATGTCTCTGCTTTTGAATATGCTATCTGGTCATATTGGTCATAGGTTGGTCATAACTTTTCTTCCAAGGAGTAAGTGTCTTTTAATTTCATGGCTGCAGTCAACATCTGCAGTGATTTTGGAGCCCCAAAAAATAAAGTCTGAGACTGTTTCCACTGTTTCTCCATCTATTTCCCATGAAGCAATGGGAAAAAGATGCCATGATCTTCATTTTCTGAATGTTGAGCTTTAAGCCAACTTTTTCCCTCTCCTCTTTCACTTTCATCAACAGGTTTTTTAGTTCCTCTTCACTTTCTGCCATAAGGGTGGTGCTATTTGCATATCTGAAGTTATTGAGATTTCTCTTGGCAATCTTGATTCCAGCTGTGCTTCTTCTAGCCCAGTGTTTCTCATGATGCACTCTGCATATAAGTTAAATAAGCAAGGTGAAAATATACAGCCTTGACATACTCCTTTTCCTGTTTGGGACCAGTCTGTTGTTCCATATCCAGTTCTAACTGTTGCTTCCTGACCTGCATATAGGTTTCTCAAGAGGCAGGTCAGGTGGTCTGGTATTCCCATCTCTTTCAGAATTTTCCACAGGTTAACCTGATAAAGGTTAGCCTTTATCAAGTGTTAAATAAATGCAAGGCACTTGCTAATTAGTTTACATTCATAAACAGAGATGCTCGGTAACATGATTTCCTTTTGACACATGAGTAAACTGAAGCTTAGAAAATCTAAGGAGCTTGATTAGGTGGCAAGTAAGTCACACATGTCTAAACACAAGTGCAATCATTATGACTGTTAACCATGATATGTAGAGTATGAGTCAGTCTGATCCTCATTTCCAAACCATATTCATTTAAGGAATTTGGGTATGGTGAGAAAGGGGCAGAGGTGTCGAGTAGGGGAGAGAAAGAAAGAAAAGAAACCATGTAACCATTCAGTGAGCGGACTGCTCCATGCCGTCCTGCTGAGTGGCCATGTGTCAGGAGAGAGCAGGAGAAGGGACCTGGCAGTGCTGTTCCCTTCCTCGCAGTAGGAGCACCAAAGATGCAACTCTAGATCAGTGTTCACAGATTTAAATGTTCTTAAAAAACAGTCCCTAAAATTAAGCCATTTCAGGGGATTCTAAAACAACTAAATAAATAAAGTCATCAATCCCAACCCAAGAAGAAAATTGGCCCACACTGAAGTAATTAAAGAAGGCATGTTGGTCTCCACAAGAGTGTCTTCTTAAGGTGTTTCCAAAAGCAGTTTGCTTTCTTTTTAAAACTGAAGTATAGCTATTTATAATCAGCTTTTAATGGTTATCAAAGAGAAAGGGAGAAGGATGAGAGGGCTAAATTAGGAGTATGGGATTAATAGGTATATACTACTTTACATAAAACAGATAAGAAACAAAGATGTACTGTATGACACAAGCAACAGTATCCGATAGCCTTTAATGGAAAATAATCCAAAAGCAGTTTTAACCTTCATGCACACACCAACTGGAGAGCTTACCTTCCCAGTAGTATGTACTATTGCATGCTTTTTTCAAGATAACCACATGATTTTTTTTCCTAGCTCTACTTATAAGGGGTATTTTATTAATACTATTTGTATTTTGATACTGAGCAAACCATGCACTCATTGAATAAATCTCTACTGATCATGGTTTGCTGTTCTCTTACATGCTGTAGGATTCTGTTTGTGCTGTGTGTGTGTGTGTTCAATCATGTCTGACTCTTCATGACCCTTTGGACTATAGACTTCCAGGCTTCTCTGTCCATAGGATTTTTCAGGCAAGAAAACTGGAATGGGTTGCCATTTCCTCCTCCAGAGGATCTTCCTGACCGTGGAACTGAACGTGCATTTCCTGTGTCTCCTGCATTGCAGGCAGATTCTTTACCTGCTGAACCATTGAGGAAGCTCAAAGATCCTGTTGCTAATATTCTATTTAGTACTTTTGTATCAATATTCATAAATAACATTAGTTTACAGTTGTTTTTTTACTCTACTTATTAACTTTTCTTTTAGATAAATTCTTGTTCAAATCACAAGGCAAAATGTAAACCAGCCACTTTCCCTTCTCACCCAGTATTATTTTATCCTTACAAATAATTTTTACCCCTTCCCATTTATCCCCATGCCTCACAAAAGTTTGCACATCTCTGGGTTATTACAGAAGCTATTATGAACAGAAGTGATCAAAAACCATTTCCTGAGAACCAGAAAGCTTGATTTAAAGATAAATTATCCTGGTAAGCAACCCAAGAGACCTTAGATAATTACAAAGTCTGATATTCTCTCTGTTTCTGTGTCCAGATTCCTGCGCAGGAGATTTATTGGTCCAGCTTTGGTCAGAAAGCAATGGTATCTATCCCTGGACCAATCAGGTGTGGTCAGAGGGCAAGTTCATGATGACTATTTAGAAGACATATTTATGAAGTGGCCTTTACCTTCTGAAAAGCCTTTTAGAAGGAATGAAATGACTTTGCCCAAAGAAAGGCAAACTGATAGTCAAATACAATAGTAAGCCTACTAAAACTACATAAAAAGGGAAGGCTCTACATCATTTATATTGAATTGAATATGCTTCCTAAAGTGCATAGTCAAACAAAGTGTCATCCTACAAGGACTTAGGAAAAAAAAATTAATAATTTCATTCGTGCACTCAGTATTGGGTACAGACCTTGGGAAGATGAGATTTAGCATTACTTACACAAAGCACACCAATAGCGCCACAGCAAGCAGATCATATGAGGGGCAGGGTGAGTTTCTTTCCTGAGACATATACTAGATAATATATCAACAAAAAATTTCAAGCCACCAAATGATATGCGAAGAAGAGATCTCAAGTATTTGTAAAATACATGATAGTATTCTTTATCAGCTGAGCTACCAGGGAAGCCCACTCAGCACCCTATAAATGCTATACCAACAATGAGCCAGGAGTGAGGACACAATTACCCCACCTTTGTTTTTCTCTGCTTAAAGACAGTCCAAATAAAAAGGAAATTTTGAAGATATACAGAAAGGGACACTCTGTCTATAAGGCAATGGAAGTTTATTCTTCCTATTTGAAAATCTGGAACTTGTTGACTAAGGTGAAGAAAGTGATATAAGCTGGGCTCACAAATTTATATAACTAAATACAATCATTTAAACTTTGTGAAAAGTAAAAATTACAAGGCATATTTGAAAGGCACAATAACTGGAATCTGATTAACTAAATGTTAAAGGAAAATACTCCACAGAGAGCACCTTACTTAGTGAATTCATTATGAAAATTCTAAATTAGCATATTTATTGTTAGGTTGTAAACAATGCTCCCAGACTGGCTGAAAACAGGCTTTTATTCAAGAGCAAGGCAAATTTCTCCTTTCATACTTGTCTAAATGATTGTTTCTGAAATTTAATTTCCTACATTCTTTTCTCACATTTGTCCAATATGTAACAGTTCAGCAGCACATTCTCAGGCAAACTTTACATGACTTTTCACCTCTTTCATGGGTTTTAAAAAATGAGGCTTTAAAAAGATTTGCTGACTTGCCAAAGGTAGATCAAGTAACTAATCTGAACTGCACAAATTCAAAATGAGTGAAGTCTAAATAGGTATGATTTTTTTTGTTTTTGTTTTGTTCCTGAAAGACATGTATTCCCTTAAGGCAAAAATTACAAAGGAGAAAAAGAAAAGAAAAAAATATTTTCACTTCTGGATTAATTCTCTAAACTCTTAAAGACTAACTTATGAAGGAACAGGGGGAAAAGGCAGTGGGGCTGGGGAAGGGTGTGGAGTCCATCCTGTTAATTTTGCTAAACTCAAATGCAATGAAAAATTTATTACTTTTGTCATTTTTGTTCTTCTAATTTGAAAAGAGTTATGTATGTGTGCATATTTATTATATTTTTTCACTTAAGTAGACCAGTGACTTTTTTTTCAAGTTTATCTAGCAAGAGCAGATAATTGACACCAAATTGGTCTTTTGAAGTTGAACCCGGAATCGTCTCTCCTTCAACTGCTCCTGCAGAAAGATGATTTTGGAGGCAATTAGATTCACTGTCTGCATAAACCAATGTATTTAGCTGCTGGCTCTGCAGGCCCAATTAACTCTTCTAACAACATGGGTAAAATGAGGTTATGGTTATGTTTGTAGCCAATTAGAATTGTTTTGATTAAATACTCCCTCCGGTATCTTATTTAAAGAAAGAAAATATGGCACTGAAATGTATTTCATGGGATGGGAGAGGATACCCAGGGCAGGGTGGGGGTGGAAGTGGAGAAGAAAATTACCTAGGTTATGATATGAAATGTATGACCTCTCATTTATGTGAGAAATCTTATTTGCACAAATTTTTAAAAAATATTGTGCAAATATTGTGCAAATATTGTGCAAATATTTAACACACTTCAAAGACATGTTTAATATAACCATCAGTATTGTTACTCTTGTATTATGAAAATAGTGTTATCAATGTCAGACAAAATAGTAAAAGGTGAAGGAGTACAGAGCTGAAGAACCAGCAGACCTGTATCTTAATGTCAGCTCCAACCCTAGTGAGTCACTATCTTTCTGAACCTACTTTTCCCTGTCTGAAAAGAGAAACAATACTCATTTTGTTTCTGCCTCTGAGAATAGAACAAAATTAAGACAAAATTGCTATTCTCAAAGAATTTGTAATACATTTGGCAAAACAAAGTAATTCATGTAGATGATTAAAATAACCACGTTCCTGGAGAAGGCAATTGCACCCCACTCTAGTACTCTTGCCTGGAAAATCCCATGGATGGAGGAGCCTGGTAGGCTGTAGTCCATGGGGTTGCTAAGAGTCAAACATGACTGAGTGACTTCACTTTTCACTTTCATGCATTGGAGAAGGAAATGGCAACGCACTCCAGTGTTCTTGCCTCGAGAACCCCAGGGACAGAAGAGCCTGGTGGGCTGCTGTCTATGGGGTTGCACAGAGTCGGACACAACTGAAGCGACTTAGCAATAGCAACAGCAGGAACTGTTCCAAAAGCTGTTTCATATGGTTGAGCTTCATAACAATCCACAGAGTGATTCAGAAATATTAGAAGACTTATCTGTGCTTAAGTTAACAGCAAGGTTTCAAACCCAGTCAACCTCAGAGCATGTACACTTAGCTACTGTATCATATAATAACAAAGACTCCTATGTGTTCATAGATGAGAAAGACATATAATTAATCAGGAAGATAATATACAAACAATAGTTAATTGGAGTGATGAGAGACAGTTCCAATTATAAGAATATGATGAGCCAAACCTTAAAATATTAGGAATATTTGGGTGGACAGAAGAGAAAATGATGGAAGAAAAGTGAGAACAGCATGAAGATGGCAGCAGGTATGGGATGACAGAGGGGAAGAACTCAGATGAACAGCAGTGAAAGGTAAGGTCAATGGTACAGAATTTTGACTACAGAGTTTAAATCCTTCCAATTTCACCAAACTGACAGCTGTTTGCCTGACCCTCTATAGGCTAATCTCTGTAGTTGAGCTTTGCTGCTTGCAGAAAGCAGCATTTGAAGAGCAATCAAAAATACCAGTTGTTCTAAGAGCCCAATCATAGCCCCAGCTGGCCAACACGGAGCCTTTGAATTAATTAGGCAAAACTACCTTCAACAGAAGAGCCTGTGGCTTGGTGAGCTGACCATGTGCATGCATGTTAAATCACTTCAGCTTTGTCTTACTCTTTGCAACCCTATGAACTGTAGCCCACCAGGTTCTCTGTCCATCGGGTTCTCTGGGCAAGAATACTGGAATGGGATGCCATGCCCTCCCTCCAGGGTATCTTCCCAACCCAGGGATTGAACCTGCATCTCTTATGTCTCTTGCATTGGCAGGCAGGTTCTTACCACTGGTGCCACCTGGGAAGCCTTGAGCAGAACAAACCTTTCTGTAATTTAGAGGAGGCCCCTGGGTAGATGCAGCTCCAGTATGGAGCCTGGCTAACCAACCCAGGGTGATCCCAGTTCCGACCACCTCTAAAAGCAGGAACACACAAACTACTTAAAAGTGTACCTACTAGCCCCATTCCCAAGACACAGCCACATCTGCTGGAATTACCCCTCAAATTTACAGAAGTTTATACAAGCACAAAGATCATTACTTAAGTAATCATTACTATAAGTAATTACTTAAAGGTGACAATAATCACTCTCATGCTGTTTCGGGGGAAAGCTGGTAAATGTAAAATAACCACATGATACATAATATGTCAAAATTCAGCTATTCCTCATAGGGTAATCAGTATTAAAGGTTGTGTTTATTTCAGAAAAATACACAACTGTTTTTAGTTTACACTGACATAAAATTAGAATCCATATGGTAATTGGGGCATATCATTAATTAATTATAAAACAGAGATTCAAATGCATACATCTAACATTCCTAATTCCATGGAAGAAATAGTTTATACTAGAATTTTTCCCAGCTAAAATATAGTCATTATCTTACTGAAACTGGTTCTTTTTATTTTTTAAGTATGAAATTCTACATAGAATTTGATTAGTCAAGTGTATTTATTGCAATAAGGCTTCCCTGGTGGCTCAGACAGTTAAGAATCTGTCCACAATGTGGGAGACCTGGGTTCAATCCCTAGGTTGGAAAGATCCCCTGGAGGATGGCATGGCAACCCACTCCAGTATTCTTGCCTGGAGAGTCCACATGGACAGAGGAGCCTTGGTGAGCCACAATCCATGAGGTCGCAAACAGTTAAACATGACTGAGCCACTAAGCATAAGATGTGTATAAGAGACAGGCTCTACTTATAAGGGGTATTAGTCCACAATGTGGGAGACCTGGGTTCAATCCCTAGGTTGGAAAGATCCCCTGGAGGATGGCATGGCAACCCACTCCAGTATTCTTGCCTGGAGAGTCCACATGGACAGAGGAGCCTTGGTGAGCCACAATCCATGAGGTCGCAAACAGTTAAACATGACTGAGCCACTAAGCATATACACATTTATGGCAATATGATTCAAATAGCACAAAGGAACTTATGGGGATGAGGGATGTGTCCTAAAACTGAATTGCATGATAGTTGCAAAACTGTACACGTTTAATAAAATGTTTAATAAAATTCATTGAACTCTGCATATACTCTTTTTACTGTGTAAGGGCTTTCTAGGGGGCACTAGTGGTAAAGAATCTACCTGCCAACACAGAAGATATAAGAGATTTAGGTTTGATCCCTGGGTCGGGAAGATCCCCTGGAGGAGAAAAAGTCAACTCACTCCAGTATTTTTTTCCTGGGAAATTCCACTGACAGAGGGACCTGGCAGGGACTGGCCGTGGGGTCACAAAGAGCTGGACACGACTGAGCATCTGAGAAAGTTATTACATATTCTTTTTACTGTATGTTAGCTTAGTAAAGCTTTTAAGATTGAAATTGCTGCGTTTTGATGAATATATTACAAATTCTTTTCATTTACTTCTCATACTTCAAGATTTTCCTGTTTTTACAATAGCACATATTACCTACATAATTGAAAAATAATTTCAAGACAGTTTAGTTTAACATACACATTTATCTCCCACACATTCCGTGCTTAGCGTCATGATAGAATCTAGAGCTGTACAAAATAAAAATTAGCATGTTGTCTTTTTCTTAAGAAGCTTACAATGGAGTGAGAGTAGGAAACAATGCAAAAACTACTTATCCATGGCAGAATGAAATTACCTTTCAATCAAGTTGCAAATAACAGGTGTTGGTCACTGAAGTAAATAATTAATGACTGGCCAAAGAGACGGGGCAAAGGAAGAGTGGTTGGCAAGAGAGTTTTAATGAGTCACCTGCAGGTTGATGCACATGGCCACATCCTTAATTGGAATAAACAAATGAATATTCATTGGAAAATAAGGTTAGTAGCAAAAGTAAGCATTCTCCATGCTTACTACACATATTTATCAGTTCAGTTCAGTCACTTAGTCATGTCCGACTATTTGCGACCCTGTGGACCATAGCATGCCAGGCCTCCCTGTCCCTCACCAACTCCTGGAGTTTACCCTAACTCATGTCCATTGAGTCAGTGATGCCATCCAACCATCTCATCCTCTGTCGTCCCCTTCTCCTTCTGCATTCAATCTTTTCTAGCATCAGGGTTTTTTCAAATGAGTCAGCTCTTTGCATCAGGTGGCCAAAGCATTGGAGTTTCAGCTTCAACATCAGTCCTTCCAATGAACACCCAGGACTGATCTCCTTTAAGTTGGACTGGTTGGATCTCCTTGCAGTCCAAAGGACTCTCAAGAGTCTTCTCCAACACATATTTATATCTGCTAGGAAATAAAATTAACTTTGAGGAGACAAAGATGATTTGAGAGCAAGTAGGCACAAAGAGAAAGAATGGACAGAGGAAAGAAAGTTTACTATCCTGTGGGAAAGCAAAAATTACATCAGCTTGCACTTTATCATTGAAAAAGAAAAATAAAAACAAGATTTATTTCCAAAAATAGCTGTTTCTCTAACTAGAGTGAATGAAGTGGGGTAGTGACCTCCCCACATTGCAGGAAGGAGTAAAGAGCCTCCTTTCTTAAACCAGTTACCTCTCCAGAGATAAGAGAATGGAAGCTGGTCATGCCCAGTTTATTCTTTACACATTTACCAATCATACTTATTATTCCACCTCTCTTGCACTACAGTCAGTAAAATAATGGGGGAAAGTTAGCACCTATACAAAATGAGCTCTTTCCAGCATCAGAATAATCAGCAATACTGTCACCACAAGTGGTGCATAAAATCATGTGTTGTGCTGCTAAAAATGTGGATTCCAATCCAAACACTTTGGATTCTGAGAGAGACTCATGACCTGTATTTAAAATAGGCATGTAGTCCCCCTCCATCCCCAGTCTGCAGAACCTATTGCAGTAGGTCTGTACACCACACTATTAAAACACAACTGCATCTCAGAGGTTTGTGTGTAGGAAGCTAACAAAATAATGAACACTGATACATAAAATCATATTAATTATTTATTGTTCCTGGTACTATCAATCACTAAATTAAAATTGTAGCTGCATACTAGTTTCAAGAATAATAATATATATAGAAGAAACTTTGTTTTGACTTGATGCAAAGAAAAATATAAGGGAGATGGTGAATATACCAGGTACTTAATAATTTCTAATGATTTACACATATTTATATCTGCTAGGAAATAAAATTAACTTTGAGGAGACAAAGATGATTTGAGAGCAAGTAGGCACAAAGAGAAAGAATGGACAGAGGAAAGAAAGTTTACTATCCTGTGGGAAAGCAAAAATTACATCAGCTTGCACTTTATCATTGAAAAAGAAAAATAAAAACAAGATTTATTTCCAAAAATAGCTGTTTCTCTAACTAGAGTGAATGAAGTGGGGTAGTGACCTCCCCACATTGCAGGAAGGAGTAAAGAGCCTCCTTTCTTAAACCAGTTACCTCTCCAGAGATAAGAGAATGGAAGCTGGTCATGCCCAGTTTATTCTTTACACATTTACCAATCATACTTATTATTCCACCTCTCTTGCACTACAGTCAGTAAAATAATGGGGGAAAGTTAGCACCTATACAAAATGAGCTCTTTCCAGCATCAGAATAATCAGCAATACTGTCACCACAAGTGGTGCATAAAATCATGTGTTGTGCTGCTAAAAATGTGGATTCCAATCCAAACACTTTGGATTCTGAGAGAGACTCATGACCTGTATTTAAAATAGGCATGTAGTCCCCCTCCATCCCCAGTCTGCAGAACCTATTGCAGTAGGTCTGTACACCACACTATTAAAACACAACTGCATCTCAGAGGTTTGTGTGTAGGAAGCTAACAAAATAATGAACACTGATACATAAAATCATATTAATTATTTATTGTTCCTGGTACTATCAATCACTAAATTAAAATTGTAGCTGCATACTAGTTTCAAGAATAATAATATATATAGAAGAAACTTTGTTTTGACTTGATGCAAAGAAAAATATAAGGGAGATGGTGAATATACCAGGTACTTAATAATTTCTAATGATTTCTCAGTGATCTAAAATCCATTTCCTTAGCTGATTCCCAAAATTGTATTTGTCAGGAGAACTGGCCAAAAAGAAGTATCCATCCCATCAGAGATACTATAAAGCCTTACAATACCAGCTCTTGTCCCAGGTTTCTTAAATAAATAATATTTTGCCTCTCCCCAGTCTGTCAGCTGTAGGTAAACAACTTTACCCTTCCTTATTCATGCTTAGCCAGACATTCAGTCTGAAGAGGTTTGGAGGATGTGGTTTCCAACAAGGACCACAAGCTTTGATAGCCACCTGTATTTCTTTTTGCACAGGTTTCCCTGAGAATCTTTTCTGGACAGGTTAGCATTTAAAACACCATGATTTGACTGCTTTGATTAATTGTGGTATCATTTTCTCCATAAACCAAGTAGGGAAAGTTTGTCTCATTTTAAGAGTGGCCTGTCATGCTCAGAAGAAATTAGCTCGCCCCAAGTGAAAGGCCTTGACACCATTAGCCAGTTCAGATACCACAGGTCACTTTATTAAAATGGCAGATTTTGGAGGTGTTCTTTAAATTTATCATTTATGATAAGCTATTATTTGAAGAAAAAGAGATGGGCCATGCTCTGGCAGAGCTCAACCAGGCTATGGCTCTGTTGCTCAGTCTTTCTGAGCTTTTCTGTGATCAGATTCACCCTTATTCATCCATGTTTCCATCCAACACCATCACAATTGCCTGTGTTCAGCCTGACTCACTGCAGAGAAAGTGCACCCTAGGGATATCTCATCTTGACTTTGATGACTATATTTAATCCCAGAGCCCAGGGAGAAACTAAAGCAGAGAAGGATCGTGAGGAGCTGCCCGAAAGATGGGCATCACCCCAATGTCCTGTGAAAAACTTTTTTGCAACAATTTTAATTCAAAAATTGTTATAATGATAGCAGTATTAGTACTCTGATAACTGCAGTTTGGAGTGTGCATTATGTGTCAAGCATGGTAGCATGTTATATCCTATTTTAAATCTATTAATAACTTTGTGGAGTGATATTAAAATTACTCCACATTACCCTCTTACAGATGAAGAAAACTGAGGCTCACAGTGATAAAATTATTTGAGGCCATATGGCAATGGTGCTAAGAACCAAGTTGTCTGAATCTAAAGCCCACCCTGGTGTGTGTTAATGTATCCTTACATCAATCAACCAGTGCAAGATTAATAGGGTGCAGGAAACTTGTGTCAGAAAACCTGGGTTCTTTGTTGAATGACCATCCCATTACATGCACAGGAACACCAAGAGTTCACTGGTCGAAAAACATTACTGCATATTGTACATGAACCTAAGATTCTTTTGAGTAACATCAAAATGTCAGGTTGGCATTATGATGACCATTCTATTTTACAAACAAAGAAATTGAGATTAAGAAGGAAAATAATTTAGGTCTTAGCTTAGCTGGTAATTAGCAGAGCCAGATCCGACACTTATACCTTTTGCTCTAAATGCTTTTCCACCATACATTAGAAAAATAGGAATATAGAAAAGAGACACATTAAAGACAGTATGTTGGAGAAAGCAGAAAATACTGATCCCTTTCTCTGAGTCATTTCTTTTTCTAACTCAAATGCCGATAAGAAAATGTTTGGACCTTTCAAGAGCATGAACATTTGTGCATGCATGCACACAGCTGTGTATAGGTGGGAGGTGTAGATGAGCCTCATGCTCCTGCCCAGACACAAGTCATGCCACATGGGTGTACAGACAGAGAAGCTTCATACACTCAAAATGGGGATCAGCCATCTCCCTTTTCATGTCATCTATTTTGGCAGCACTGGAACAGAGTGGCCTGACTTGAAAAGGGAGAAAGGGGGAAAAGCAGTCAGAAATAAAGGGGCCTCATATAATTCACTCAGCCAAAATTGTGAAAATCTGTTCTTGAGAGTTTTTTCCATTGAAAAACTTCAATAGAACAGACTTTGTACTTTGGCAAATAGAAGATAACTTTTTTCTCTCTCTCTCTCACTACAGAGTACTGTTTTGGCCAGGAGAGTAGGAAGTATGAATACAGGGATGCAAAGATGGTCAGCCAAGTCAATTATATTTTTAACCCTTATCAAATTTCTTCAAGCAAACTGCCAGAAAAGACCAGTGAACTATATAGTTATCTTTTTATTAACTTTTAGTGGATTATAGTTGATTTACATGAGTCATACAGTTATATTTTACCCTTATAAAGGGGTCAATTTTTCAGAATTTATGTTAGGCATATCATGTTGCCCATCATTTCCAACAGAAATTTAGAGATCTGAGTAGAGAATAAAGACATCAAATTTTTTTTTCTTGAAAACCAAACTGGAGCTGAGATGGGGAAAAACAAAACAAAACAAAATTTCAGCTTATCTTTGATGTGGCTAAGAACTGGAGTACAATGAAGGTCCAGGCAGAGAATAATACTCAAGAGCTGCCTTTTTGCTCCCAACTAGGTTTGAGTCTGAAGACTCAAGAGATGGATACCATTAGGTAGCCGAGGTGGGAAGACCAATCTTGGACAAACATCACAACTGGAACATCAGGCACAGAAAGTGATCTTTGCAGCTGTCAAGTATACAGCAAGGCAGATTTATTGATTCAGCCAATTACATGCAGCTGCATGAATCTTAAGATTCAGAGCTAGAGATTGGCTAAATGGAAGAGTAGAAAGCAACTCACCTCCTCTCATGAGCACACTCATGTCTGTTTTCAGAACCATTGATGAAAAAGATCAGAACCTAACAGAAAATATATACAACTAAAGACATAAGGAACCAAAATGAGATGGGTAGGAGGATCAGACTCATGATATAATGAAGTCCCATAATCCTCAGTGGGTAATTCACAAACTGGAGAATAATTATATTGCAGAGGTTTTCCCACAGGAGTAAGAGTTCTGAGTCCCACATCAGGTTCCCCACTCCAGGTGTCCTGCACCAGGAAGACAAGTCCCTAGACATTTGGCTTTGAAGGCCAGCAGGGCTTAATTTCAGAAACCCTATGGGTCTAGGAGAAACAGCCTTCACTCTTAAATAAAGCATACAAAATCTCATACCTACCAGGACTCTGGACAAAATCAAGAATTTGATAGGCACCTGGGCCAGACCTACCTGCTGGTCTTGAGAACATTCTCTGGATTTTAGTTCTGTTTATATAGGCAATTTAGTGCACAGAAGGTCCATAAAAAACCTATATGTCGAACTAACCTATAGACAACTATTTTAAAATCTAGCACAGAACTACTCTTAGACTGTGACATTCAATAGATTTAAGGTGCAGTGTGCCAACAAATAGAATCTGCCTGCAATGCAGGAGATGTGGGTTCAATCCCTGGGTCGGAAAGATCCCCTGGAGAAGGAAATGGCAAACCCCTCCAAAATTCTTTCCCAGGAAGTCCCACGGACAGAGGAGCCTGGCAGGCTACCGTGCATGGGGTCGCAAAGAGTTGAACATGACTGAGCACACACATATGCATGCACGTGGCAACAAGTGGAATTAGCTAGTTTTGAATGCTGGGTTGATTGCTGGCTGAATAAGCCAATTAACACTCTGCCAACTCTATCTTGTATAAGATGGCAATAAAAGAGGATCTATTTCATAGTGTTGCCATGAGAGGTAAATGTGATAATGTATTTATGATATTTAGCTAAGTTTTTGACATTTTAGAACTCCATAAATGTCGTATTGTTGTTGTCCTCTAACTTGTTATGACTTTACAATGAAAAGGAGTGGGAAACATCATCAAGAGCAAACCAGAATCTAGTCCGAGTTGCCACAGCTGAACTCCATGACTGTGGTCAGTTAAAAATCAAATACTCACATGATCCAGCAATCCTACTCCTGGGCATATATCTGGACAAAACTATGATTCAAAATGAAATGTGCACCCCTATATTCATAGCACCATTCTCAGTTGTCAAGACATGGAAATAACTTAAATGTCCATCAACAGATGAACAGATAAAGATTATGTGGTACATAGATGTAATGGAACACTATTCATCCATGAAAAAGAATGAAATAATGCCATTTGCAGCAACTTGGATGGATCTAGAGGTTATCAAACTAAGTGAGGTAGGTCAGAAAGAAAAAAATATAACTATCCTATGATATCACTTATATGTGGAATCTAAAATATTAAATATGACAAATGAACTTTTCTATGAAACAGAAATAGATTCATAAACATAGAGAATAGACTTGTGGTTGACAAGGGAAAGGAGATTAAGGGAAGGATGGATTGGGACTTTGGAATTAGTAGATGCAAACTATTATATATAGAATGGGTAAACAAGGTCCCATTGTATAGCACAGGGAATTATATTCAATATACTATGACAAATCATAATGGAAAAGAATATGAAAAATAATTATATATATAACTGAATCACTTTGTACAGTAGAAATTAACAAATTGTGTCAACTATACTTCAATAAAATGAATCTGAAAAAATCAAATACTCAAAAGAGAGCCTAAACCTATTTTGATGCATTAAAAATCTATAGAAATAGAGCAAAAATAGTGTTTAAAATTTTGTAACTAGGAATAAAGGTCACCTCCTGCTGAGCTCTCATTTCCTGCTGTGTGGAGGGGAAGCTGTCCACATACAAGGCCCCTTAGTTAGCCAGAAAATGCATACTAAATTCTCCACCAACAGAAAACAACTGATTCTAGGGTCCCTGAACCCTCATATCCCTTAAGAGACCTTTGTAGGTAGAGGAGACTTGATGAGAACTCCCAGCAGGGAAGGCAAGGGGTCAATGCACCATACAGAACCGGCAGTTGCAGGCTTCCACGGACATCTCCTTAGTATCACAAAATTTCAATGTTCAGATATACACAAGCATGACAAATGAGGGAGAACCAAATGACCCTTAGGATTATAATATGTGTGAATAAGCCATTGGAATAATTTCTGCAAATAAAGGGCCATATAACTGCTAATATTCCCACCTTTTTCTAGCAATAATAATGCATCATCTGGCCGAAACAGTTCCTTAAGTACCTTATGTTCTCTGCTGGAACCAAGTCATTAATCCCACTTATAAGCTAATGGGGAAGCCCTGAGTCCAAATTAAGGTCCTGAAGAAACGTACTGGAATTAATGACAAAGGGAAGTCATTTTTCTCTACAGCTATAAGGTTGCTTTGCCAAAGAGCACTTTTTTGCTCCTGAACTTTACTTTGAATACTGAATAATCTACTCAGAAATAGTAAATACACTGACATCAATAGTTTTGCAAATGGTCAACCCAACATTGCTAGGACCACACAGCAACCCTGGTCCTTTACAGCATCTCTCTCGAGTATCCGTATTGCCATCAGCCTTCAAAAACTGAGTCAGCTTTTATAGAGTGCCAGTGAACTGGGACAGAGACCCCCACACCTTGTGTGCTTGCTCTAAACTCTGCAGGGTGATGCAGTTTTACTCTGTACTGTCTCCACGTGAGAAATAGTAGTACTTAACAGTCAAACGTTTTCATGCACTCCAGGGTCAGACAGACTGTTTTATATCCCACCTCTATGAGCATCTGAAGTTCCCAGGTCAGTTAATATCACTTAGGCTAGTTTTCCCTGTTTCTAAAGTAAATGAAGAAGATGGTGGAGGAATAGGGCAGGGAGACCACTTTCTCCCCCACAAATTCATCAAAAGACCATTTAAACACTGAGTAAATTCCACAAAACAACTTCTGAATGCCGGCAGAGGACATCAGGCACCCAGCAAAACAGCTCATTGTTTTTGAAAAGAGGTAGGGAAAAATATAAAATATTTTTTATATTAAAAAAATAAAGGCAAAAAAAGAGACAAAAGAGGTAGGGATGGAGCTCCATCCTGGGAAGGGAGTCTAAAAAAGAGAGGTTTCCAAACACCAGGAAACACTTTCACTGCCGAGTCTGTGGTGAGCCTTGGAAGCACAGAAGGCAACATAACAGGGAAGGAAATAAGTAAATAGTTTAAACCCACAGATTACGAGCCCAGTGGTAACTCCTCCAGTGAAGAAGCAGGCCAGATG
Organism: Madoqua kirkii; assembly: GCA_006408675.1. Classification (NCBI taxonomy): domain Eukaryota; kingdom Metazoa; phylum Chordata; class Mammalia; order Artiodactyla; family Bovidae; genus Madoqua; species Madoqua kirkii. Next base: position 2,677 of record SJYC01025048.1, on the reverse strand, counting down.
CCTGTATCCACCACTAGCAAGCAGGGGCTGGGCAAGGAGACGTGGGCTGCATTGCTTTTTAAGGATTGGACCCAAATGCCCAGAGGGTAACCAGAGCAAACTAACTTGGGATAGCAAACCAGACTGTGGGATAGCTACCACGTGAAAAGCTCTAACATAAGACACCACCGGGACCGCACAGAACAAAGGATGGAACAGAATTAACCAGTTGTAGACCATCCCCCTCTGGTTACAGGCAGCCAGAGCCAGAAGGGCTGGAAGGGGACAATAGCGGCCCCAGAGAGACATTAACTACCAAACTGCAAATAGGCTTCTTTGCTAAGACTTCTTGGGGTTCTGGACAGTCATCATCCGCCTGAGAAGGTGCGCCAGTTGTACACCCAGAAAACTGAGCAGCAGGGACGAGAGAGGCGATAAATCACAGCGACCTTGCTCACCAAACACCTGAGCTGCTCGGACCTGGGAAGGGCACAAAATGCAGGGCCAACTGAGTCTGTGCCTCTGAGGACTACCTGAGTGCCTGAGCCTGAGCAGCTCAGACCTGGAAGGTGCATGCAGCCCAGGGCCTGCCATAGGCGGTTCGCGGTGGAGCAACCTAGAGCCTGAGCTGTGTGGGGGGGTAGGCTCAGTGTGGCTGAGACACTACAAGCACACGCCAGTGTTATTTATTTGTTTGCAGTGTTCCTCCCTCCCCACAGCGCGACTGAACAAGTAAGCCTTAAAAAAGTGACCACCACCACACTCCTTGTGTCAGGGCAGAAATCAGACACTGAAGAGACCAGCAAACAAGCTAAAACAGAGGGAACCGCCTTGGAAGTGACAGATGCAATAGATTAAAACCCTGTTGTTAGTACCTACTACATAGGAATGGGCCTATAGATCTTGAGAAATATAAGCCGGACAAGGAACTATCTGAAAATGACCTGACATCACACTGCCCACAACACCACCAGAGAAAGTCCTAGATATATTTTTACTATTTTTATGATCATTCTTCTTTTTAATTTTTTTTAAATTTTGAAGTCTATTACACCTTTAATTTTCATTTTTATAACATACTATTACTTTGCAAAAAGAAAAAGACCATATTTTTTAAAGCAAACTTCATTTATATATTTTTTAAATAATTTTTGTGCTTTGTTTTTTTTTCTTTTTTTTCATCTTTTCTTTAACATTGTATTTTTGAAAATCCAATCTCTTCTCTAGATTTTTAATCTTTGCTTTTTGGTATTTGTTATCAATTTTGTACCTTTAAGAACCCAATCTTCAGTACCCATTTTTACTTGGGAGAGAGATTACTAGCTTAAATGCTCTCTTCCCGTTTGGACTCTCCTTTTTCTCTACCAGGTCACCTCTGTCTCCACCCTCCCCTTCTCTTCTCTACCCAACTCTGTGAATCTCTGTGTGTTCCAGACGGTGGGTAACACTTAGGGAACTGATTACTGGCTGGATCTCTCTCTCTCCTTTTCATTCCCCCCTTTTATCCTCCTGGCCACTTCTGTCTCCTTCGCCCCTCTTCTCTTCTCTATATAACTCCATGAACATCACTGAGTGGTCCAGACTGTGGAGCGCACATAAGGAAGTGATTACTGGATAGCTTGCTCTCTCCTCTTTTGATTCCAATTCATCTCAGTCCAGTCACCTATAACTCCCACCTCCCTCTTCTCTTCTCCATGTAACTCTGTGAACCTCTCTGGGCATCACTCAGTGTGGAGAAACTTTTCATCTTTAACCTAAATGTTTTATCAATGGTGATGTATAGAAGAAGTCTTGAGACTACTGTAAAAATAAGACTGAAAACCAGATGCAGGAGGCTTAAGTACAAATCCTGAGAACATCAGAGAACTCCTGACTCCTGGGAACATTAATTAACAGGAGCTCATCAAACACCTCCATACCTAGACTGAAACCAAGCACCACCCAAGGGCCAACAAGTTCCAGAACAAGACACACCATGCAAATTCTCCAGCAACACATGGAAACAGCCCTGAGCTTCAATATACAGGCTGCCCAAAGGTACTCAAAACCCATTGACATCTCATAACTCATTACTGGACACTTCATTGCACTCCAGAGAGAAGAAATCCAGCTCCACCCACCAGAACACCAACACAAGCTTTCCTAACCAAGAAGCCTTGACAAGCCACTGTTACAAGCCCGCCCACAGCGAGGAAACTCCACAATAAAGAGAACTCCACAAACTGCCAGAATACAGAAAGGCCACCCCAAACTCAGCAATATAAACAATATGAAGAGACAGAGGAATGCCCAACAGGTAAAGGAACAAAATAAACACCCACCAAACCCAACAAAAGAGGAAGAGATAGGGAATCTACCTGAGAAAGAATTCCGAATAATGATAGTAAAAATGATACAAAATCTTGAAATCAAAATGGAATCACAGATAAATAGCCTGGAGACAAGGATGAAGAAGATGCAAAAAAGGTTTAACAAGGACGTAGAAGAAATTAAAAAAGAGTCAATATATAATGAATAATGCAATAAATAAGATAAAGAACACACTGGGGGGAACAAATAGTAGAATAACAGAGGCAGAAGATAGGATTAGTGAGGTAGAACATAGAGTGGTAGAAATAAATGACTCAGAGAGGAAAAAAGAAAAACGAATTAAAAGAAATGAAGACACTCTCAGAGGCCTCCAGGACAATATGAAACA